>WNGS01025298.1:0-10408 GCA_020271785.1 Procambarus virginalis | reverse complement strand
TTCTTCCTGTACAGAATGTGGGAGAGTGTTATGTTATGTTCTTCCTGCACAGAATGTGGGAGCATGTCTTGTTAAGTTCTTCCTGCACCCAATGTGGGAGCGTGTTATGTTATGTTCTACCTGCATAGAATGTGTGAGCGTGTTTTGTTATGTTCATCCTGCAAAAAATGTGGGACCGTGTTATGTTATGTTCTTTTTGCACAGAATGTGGGAGCGTGTCTTGTTATGTTCTTCTGCACAGAACGTGGGAGCGTATTTTGTTATGTTCTTCCTGCCCAGTATGTGAGAGTGTGTCTTTTTATGTTCTTCCTGCACAGAATGTGGGAACATGTTTTGTCATGTTCTTCCTGCACAGAACGTGGGAGCGTGTTCTGTTGTGCTCTTCCTGCACAGTATGTGAGAATGTGTCTTTTTATGTTCTTCCTGCACAGAATGTGGGAGTACGTTTTGTTATGTTCTTCCTGCACAAAATATGGGAGTGTTTTGTATGTTCTTCCTGCACAAAATGTGGGAGTGTTTTGTATGTTCTTCCTGCACAAATGTGGGAGAGTTTTTTATGTTCTTCCTGAAAAGAATGTGTTAGCATATTTTGTTATGTTCTTCCTGCACAGTATGTGGAGTGTAAACAAATCCACAAGGGCCGTAACGAGGTTCGAACCCACGTCCGAGAGGATCCCAGACGCTGCCTTAATCTACTGAGTTACGACAAGGTTAAAAGAATTGCAACTGGAAATTCTATGCCCTTGAGGATTTGTTCATTTGATGTATCAGCTATTGTCATTTCTGTGTGTAATGTGGGGTGTGTTTTGCTATGTTCTTTTTGCACGTAATATGTTTTTTCTTTGTTATATTCTTCCTGCACAACATGTAGAGTGTGTTTTGGTATGTTCTTCCTGCACAACATGTAAGAGTGTGTTTTGTTATATTCTTCCTGCACAACATGTAAGAGTGTGTTTTGGTATGTTCTTCCTGCACAACATGTAAGAGTGTGTTTTGGTATGTTCTTCCTGCACAACATGTAAGAGTGTGTTTTGGTATGTTCTTCGCACAGAATGTGGGATTTTGTCTTGTTGTGTTCTTCTGCACAGAATGTGAGAGTTTGTCTTATTTTGTTCTATCTGCACAGAATGTGGGAGCGTGTTATGTTATGTTCTTCCTGCACAGAAGATGGGAGAGTGTCTTGTTATGTTCTTCCTGAACACAAATTTAGTGTTTTTTGCTATGTTCTTCCTGTACAGAATGTGGGAGTGGTCTTGTTATGTTCTTTCTGAACAAAATGTGGGAGCGTGTTGTGTTATGTTATTCCTGCACTGAACGTGGAGGGGTGTGTTTTGTTATTCCTGCACAGAATATGAAAGCGTGTTGTGTTATGTTCTACCTACACATAATGTGGGAGAGTATTTTGTTATGTTCTTCATGCACAGAATGTGGAAGAGTGTTATGTTACGTTCTTCCTTTACAGAATGTGGGGCGTGTTATGTATATGTTCTTCCAGTACAGAATGTGTAAGCGTGTCTTGTTATGATCTTCCTACACAGAATGTGGAGAGTGTTATGTTATTCTTCCTTTACAGGATGTTGAAGAGTGTTATATTATGTTCTTCCTTTACAGAATGTGGGAGCGTGTTATGTATATGTTCTTCCAGTACAGAATGTGTGAGCGTGTCTTGTTATGATCTTCCTACACAGAAAGTGGGAGCGTGTTATGTTACGTTCTTCCTGCACAGAATGTATATATATATATATATATATATATATATATATATATATATATATATATATATATATATATATATATATATATATATATATATATATATATATATAAAACTGTGAGTATTCATATAGTATTGTATCATATTTGAGGATTTTATGATGCGAAGACTTCACTAAGTTTTGCAAATAATTCACCTTCACGTCTTTTCAGATAACACAAAACGAACAGCTCATCGATGGACAAAGTTCTTCTAATTTTGAGGTTCGTTCCAATTTCCTTGCTTACTCTGATTTTTTTCGCATAAGTTAAAAGACGTCGTTCACAAAAACGCCAGTTTGGGGAAGTATCAAATCCCTTCACTGATCTGGGCATTTGGCCCCCCGAGCCTTGGTCCTGGAGGCACCAGAGCCTCCTATGTTGGTCTTCCAGACACTCGAGACCCCTGACTTGGGCCTTGGAGGCACTCGAGACCCCTGACCTGGGCCTTGGAGGCTCTTAAGACAACGCTGAACTGGGCCTTGGAGGCACTCGAGACCCCTGACCTGAGCCTTGGAGGCACTCGAGACCCTGACCTGGGCCTTGGAGGCACTCGTGACCCCTGACCTGGGCCTTGGAGGCTCTCCAGACCCCCCTGACATGGGCCTTGGAGGCACTCGAGACCCCTGACCTGGGCCTTGGAGGCTCTCCAGACCCCCCCCCCCGGACCTGGGTCTTGGAGGCACTCGAGACCCCTGACCTGGGTCTTGGAGGTACTCGAGACCCCGGACCTGGGTCTTGGAGGCACTTGAGACTCCTGACCTGGGTCTTGGAGGCACTCGAGACCCCGGACCTGGGTTTTGGAGGCAATCGAGACCCCTGACCTGGGTCTTGGAAGTACTCGAGACCCCAGACCTGGGTCTTGGAGGCACTCGAGACACCTGACCTGGGTCTTGGAGGCACTCGAGACCCTGACCTGGGTCTTAGAGGCACTCGAGCCCTGACCTGGGTCTTGGAAGTACTCGATGTGGGAAATTTTTACCCACTATATCTAAATTATTATCTAAGAAATGTATTATTTCTATATCATATCTAAATCATATCAAAATCATATCAGAATCACTATAGATTCATTATACATCTGGATCCTACAAGACAATGCCACTATGATCACGTACACCATAGGGCCCTTGGCTGCCTATGTGAGTTTGTGCATGATTTCTCAAGGATCCAGAAGCTTCTAGAAGGATTTCTTAATTAAAAACTATTGGAACAATTGAATCGATTTCCGGTAAGGATTAAATCAAATCCTTAATAAGAATCAATAGTACTATCCAGTACTACTTCTAATCTTTAATCCTATATCTAATTATATTATAATCACATCTTATCTCAATCATTTGTCTAGACAGACAGACATTTGTCTAGATAAACTAAACTTTAAATTTATTAGCATTAAACTGCATCTGCGAGTATTTTGACTATTTTAAAACCCTATTTAGATCAACTTGAAGTGATAGCGAGTCTTCTTTCGTGTTAATTTCCCTACCGATTTTTTGTATCATCTGCAAATTTGCAAATGTTGCTACTCAAACCTGAATCTAAATGATATATATATATATATATATATATATATATATAATATAATATATATATATATATATATATATATATATATATATATATATATATATATATATATATATATATATTATATATATATATATATATATTATAAACAACAGAGGTCCCAGGACAGAGCCTTGAGGCACTCCACTAACAACATTATCCCACTCTGACTTAACCCCATTTATACTAACTCTCTGTTTCCTTTGGAATACAACTGGTTAGAAATACTAAAAAAGAGATAAGGAAAGCAAAAAGAAACTATGAAGTTCGCATAGCAGAGCAAGCAAAAACAAATCCTAAAGGGTTTTTCCAATTATACCGGACAAAGATTAGGGAATGGATAGGTCCATTAAAACTGAAAGAGGTCAAATAACAGATAGTGATGAAGAGATGAGTAGTATTTTTAATAAATATTTTATATCTGTATTTACTAAAGAGGAACTTAACAATATGCCTTCAGCCGAACAAGTCTCTGTGGGTGGGGACGAGGACAGGTTGACTAGTTTAGCAGTTACCAGGGAGATGTTCTTAAACAAATAGTAAAACTCAACCAAACAAATCCCCAGGGCCGGATGAAGTGTTTGCCAGGGGTGCTTAAAGAATGCAAAGAGGAGCTTTCCGAGCCACTGTCTACCCTATTTAATAAATCAATAGAGTCAAGCATAGTGCCAGAGTTATGGAAAGTTGCTAATGTGATACCAGTTTTTAAGAAAGGAGATAGATCACTTGCATCACACTATCAACCAATTAGCCTAACGTCTATTGTGGGAAAGTTACTCGAATCTATAATAGCAAATAAAATTCGTCTTCATCTTGAAAAACATAAATTAATAATTGAATTGCAACATGGTTTTATAAATGGCCGTTCATGTTTAACAAATTTGTTATCTTTTTATTCTAGCATAGTTGAGGCAGTTGTTAGTGGTAAGGATTGTGATGTTGTGTACCTTGACTTTAGCAAAGCTTTTGATACAGTGCCACATGGAAGACTGAATAAAAGATAGAGGCTCATGGTATTGGGGGTGCTATATTAAGCTGGATTAGGGCATGGCTATACCTAAGGAAACAGAGAGTAGTATAAATGGAGTCAAGTCCGAGTGGGAAAATGTTGTAAGTGGAGTGCCTCAAGGCTCTGTCCTGGTACCTCTGTTGTTTAATATATATAAATGATTTAGATTCAGGTTTGAGTAGCAACATTTGCAAATTTGCCGATGATACAAAAATCGGCAGGGAAATTAATACGGAAAAAGACTCATTATCTCTTCAAGTTGATCTAAATAGGGTTTTGAAATGGTCAAAGGCTTGGCAGATGCAGTTTAATGCTGATAAGTGTAAAGTTCTGAGGCTAGGTAATGATGATAGTGTTACAAGATACGAGCTAGATGGTGTTGAGATTGTGAAGTCGGATTGCGAAAGGGATCTGGGAGTTAAGATTAGTACATAAGAACATAAGAACAAAGGTAACTGCAGAAGGCCTATTGGCCCATACGAGGCAGCTCCTATTTATAACCACCCAATCCCACTCCTAACATGTCCAACCCTCGCTTGAAACAATCGAGGGATCCCACCTCCACCAGGTTACGCGGTAATTGGTTCTACAAATCAACAACCCTGTTACCAACACTTGGTAACAGGGTTGTTGTACACTAACACTTTTCTTTAGACCTTATGCTGCAGTGATTTTGGGTTACAATTTATTACATGTAGGAAAACGCTAAGGTTGGAATGCCGATACGTGATAACCAATATTACAATCAAGGGATCAAGAACAATCGAGGGATCCCACCTCCACCAGGTTACTAGGTAATTGTTACACAAATCAACAACCCTGTTAACGAACCATATTTACCCAAGACTTCCTAAATCTAAACTTATCCAATTTATACCCATTGTTTCGTGTTCTGTGTTGTGTTGATACTTTTAATGAACGAAGTTGATACTTCGAGATGAACAGGAATAGAGACAGAACCACAGTAGCATTAGAAGCAGAGGAGCAGTGTGAACTAGATTGCTATGAAGTGTTAGTTTGTTGAAAGACGAGATTTGTCAAGAGGGTGAAAGGTATTAGTAAGAGTTTTGAGTTCAGATATGAACTCACAGTGAGGGGTTGTGTTAGCTGGAGCTCCGATTGTAGTAATATTATTAAACCAATAATGGAAGGATTAGTGAAGGAACTGGTGAATCTAGTTGGAGCTCTGAGGACAGAGCTGGAGTCGCTACGGGAGGAGGTACGACAGCTGAAGCAACATCAGGAAGAAACAAAAAAGGAGGAACCAGAATTAAAAGACCTCGTCTTGGCAAGTTGTAAAGGACAAAGGTCTTAAGAAGACATTGCAAAACCGAAACCTAATACCTAAGGACTTCTACGCATTTGATGTGTTAGAGGACGAGTGCTGTGGTGAACCTGTAGTTCAACAAGGAGACAAAGGCAAAGCAAACGAGGAGCACTGAAGCGCAGGTCCCTCAAAGTGCTCTAAAGGAAAAGGGAAGAACGAAGCGAGTTTTGGTTGTGGGAGATTCCCAGGTGAGGTATTTAGACAGAACGTTTTGTGCCAGAGATAGGGGGAACAGAGTTAAGGGTTTGCTATCCGGGAGCTGGTATTGGTGATATTGTTGGAAGCATGAAAGATATTATGGCGGGAAATGGGAACAACCCATTATTTGTTTAAGTGCAAGGGGTAATGATGTTGGGCGAGTTAGGAGTGAGAACTAATACAAAGATTCAAGACAGCAATAGAAATAGTTAGGAGCAAGGGAGGAATCTCGATCAATGTGGCATTCTTCCAGAAAGGGAGTGGGAAATGAATGGATGTCGAGGGCACTTGGTGTCAATTGCCGGCTGGAAAGATATTACAAATCTAATGCAATATTTTCATAGACAACTGGGAACATTCTGTGAAGAATGAAATGTATGCTCGGATGGGGTGCATCTATCGAGGCTGGGGTTGTTGCTGTTGCGAACTCGTTGGAACCAGTGGTTAGAGGTGTTTGTTTTGGTTTCAAACTGTTAGTAGATAGTGGTATGGTGAACTTGATTTTGAGGAGGAGATAATACAGTTATGTGTTTGGGGGAGAAAGGAAACTGGCAAAATGATCAGTGAAATTGAAAGGTCCAAATAACAATTCGCTTAGGGTATATTACCTACAGTATAAGTCTAGAACATAAGAACATAAGAACAAAGGTAACTGCAGAAGGCCTATTGGCCCATACGAGGCAGCTCCTATTTATAACCACCCAATCCCACTCATATACATGTCCAACCCATGCTTGAAACAATCGAGGGACCCCACCTCCACAATGTTACGCGGCAATTGGTTCCACAAATCAACAACCCTGTTACTGAACCAGTATTTACCCAAGTCTTTCCTAAATCTAAACTTCCAATTTATACCCATTGTTTCGCGTTCTGTCCTGTGTTGATACTTTCAATACCCTATTAATATCCCCTTTGTTATGTCCATTCATCCACTTGTAAACCTCTATCATGTCACCCCTAACTCTTCGCCTTTCCAGTGAATGCAAATTAAGCTTTGTTAATCTTTCTTCATATGAAAGATTTCTAATTTGGGGAATTAACTTAGTCATCCTACGCTGGACACGTTCAAGTGAATTTATATCCATTCTATAATATGGCGACCAAAACTGAACTGCATAATCTAAATGGGGCCTAACCAGAGCAAGATATAGCTTGAGAACCACACCAGGTGTCTTGTTACTTACGCTGCGATTAATAAATCCGAGTGTCCGATTTGCCTTATTACGAACATTTATGCATTGATCCTTTTGTTTTAAATTCTTACTAATTATAACTCCCAGATCCCTTTCGCAATCCGACTTCGCAATCTCAACACCATCTAGCTCGTATCTTGTAACTCTATCATCATTACCTAGCCTCAGAACTTTACATTTGTCAGCATTAAACTGCATCTGCCAGTCCTTTGACCATTTCAAAACCCTATCTAGATCAACTTGAAGTGATAGTGAGTCCTCCTCCGAATTAATTTCCCTACCGATTTTCGTATCATCGGCAAATTTGCAAATGTTGCTACTCAAACCTGAATCTAAATCATTTATATATATTATAAACAACAGAGGTCCCAAGACAGAGCCTTGAGGCACTCCACTTACAACATTTTCCCACTCTGACTTGACTCCATTTATACTAACTCTCTGTTTCCTTTGATATAGCCATGCCCTAATCCAGCTTAATATAGCACCCCCAATACCATGAGCCTCTATCTTTTTAATCAGTCTTTCATGTGGCACTGTATCGAAAGCTTTGCTAAAGTCAAGGTACACAACATCACAATCCTTACCACTATCAACTGCCTCAACTATGCTAGAATAAAAGATAACAAATTTGTTAAACATGAACGGCCATTTATAAAACCATGTTGCGACTCAATTATTAATTTATGTTTTTCAAGATGAAGACGAATTTTATTTGCTATTATAGATTCGAGTAACTTTCCCACAATAGACGTTAGGCTAATTGGTCGATAGTTAGACGCAAGTGATCTATCTCCTTTCTTAAAAACTGGTATCACATTAGCAACTTTCCAAAACTCTGGCACTCTGCCTGACTCTATTGATTTATTAAATATGATTGACAGTGGGTCACAAAGCTCCTCTTTGCATTCTTTCAGCACCCTGGCAAACACTTCATCCGGCCCTGGGGATTTGTTTGGTTTGAGTTTTACTATTTGTTTAAGAACATCCTCCCTGGTAACTGCTAAACTCGTCAACCTGTCCTCGTCCCCACCCACATAGACTTGTTCGGCTGAAGGCATATTGTTAAGTTCCTCTTTAGTAAATACAGATACAAAATATTTGTTAAAAATACTACTCATCTCTTCATCACTATCTGTTATTTGACCTGTCTCAGTTTTTAATGGACCTATCCTTTCCCTAGTCTTAGTTCGATATAACTGAAAAAACCCTTTAGGATTTGTCTTTGCTTGCCCTGCTATGCGAACTTCATAGTTTCTTTTTGCTTTCCTTATCTCTTTTTTAACATTTTTAACCAGTTGTACGAATTCCTGTTCTAAAGTTACCTCCCCATTTTTAATCCTTTTGTACCAAGCTCTCTTTTTACCTATAAGGTTCTTCAAATTCTTTGTTATCCACTTTGGGTCATTAGTAATCGATCTATTCAATTTGTGTGGTATACTACGTTCCTGTGCTTTGTTTAGAATATTCTTAAAATTATATATTGAATCCACATCGAAATCCCCATTTACATCACCTATCGCTGGGTTCATGTCACGCTCCAAGACCGGCCCACACCCTATACCCAAGACTTTCCAATCAATTTGACCCAAAAAGTTTCTAAGGCTATTAAAATCAGCTTTTCGAAAATCTGGCACTTTAACAGAATTTTCTCCTACAGGTCTATTCCATTCTATGCTAAATCTGATTTCTTTGTGATCACTGTTCCCTAGCTCACTCCCTATTTCGATGTCATTAATTTGTGTTTCCCTGTTAGTTAACAATAAATCTAAAATATTGTTTTCCCGTGTTGGTTCCTTAATGTGTTGCGTAAGAAAGCAATCGTCAATTAATTCTAGAAAATCTTCTGCTTCACTATTCCCTGTTTTGTTCAACCAGTTTATTCCACTAAAATTAAAGTCACCCATGACATAAATACTGTTAGAACTAGTTGCCCTAGATATTTCATCCCATAGATGTTTTGCTTCCATTCTGTCTAAATTTGGTGGCCTATATATAACTCCTATTGTAATTTATTTGCTTTTTCGTATAATTCTATCCAAATGGTTTCTGTGTGTGGCTCAGTTTTGATTCCCTCTTTGAGACTACATTTCAAATTGTCCCTAACGTATATGGCTACTCCACCTCCTCGTCTAATATATCTATCTGTGTGAAATAGTTTGAATCCATTTATTTGATATTCAGCTAATAGTTCCCTATTATCTACATTCATCCACGTTTCGGTAAGTGCAATAATATCTATTTTTTCTGTGCAGACAAGAGCATTTAATTCGTTAATTTTATTTCTTAGACTTCTACTGTTTGTGTAATATACCCTAAGTGAATTGTTATTTTGAGGCCCTTCTCTTTCCCTGATCATTTTGCCAATTCCTTCTCCCCGCAAACACATGCTTTTATTACCTCCTCCTTCTCCAAATCAATTCCCATACCTCTATCTACTAACAGTTTAAACCCAAACAACACTCTAACCACTTCTTCCAACGAGTTTGCAACAGCAACAACCCCAGCTCTCGATAGATGCACCCCATCACGAGCATACATTTCATTCCTTCCATAGAAGTGTTCCCAGTTGTCTATGAAAGATATTGCATTTGATTTGCAATATCTTTCCAGCCGGCAATTGACACCAAGTGCCCTCGACATCCATTCATTTCCCACTCCCTTTCTTGGAAGAATGCCACATATGATCGGGATTCCTCCCTTGCTCCTAACTAATTCTATTGCTGTCTTGAATCTTTGTATTAGTTCCTCACTCCTAACTCGCCCAACATCATTACCCCCTGCACTTAAACAAATAATGGGTTTGTTCCCATTTCCCTTCATAATATCATTCATGTTTCCAACAATATCACCAATTCCAGCTCCCGGATAGCACACCCTTAATCTGTTCCCCTATCTCTGGCACAAAACGTTCTGTCTAAATATCTCACCTGAGAATCTCCCACAACCAAATTCGCTTTGATTCTCCCTTTTCCTTACGAGCAGTTTGAGGGACCTGCGTTTCAATGTTCTTCGTTACTTTGCCTTTGGCTCCTCGTTGAGCAACAGGTTCACCACAGCACTCGTCCTCTAACACATCAAATGCGTTAGAAGTCCTTAGGCTAGGTGTCGGTTTTGCCAAGGTCTTCTTAAGACCCCTGTCTTTTACCACTTGCCAAGACGAGGTCTCCTCCTTTGTCTTCCTGACGTTGCTTCAGCTGTCTAACCTCCTCCCGTAGTGAATCCAGCTCTGTCCTCAGAGCTCCAACTAGATTCACTAGTTCCTTTACTAATCCTTCCATTATTACTGCAATAACCTACTATAATCGGAGCTCCAGCTAACACACCTCTCACTGTGACAGCACCTGACTGAATGCG
>WNGS01025288.1:0-15962 GCA_020271785.1 Procambarus virginalis | reverse complement strand
TACTCTACCGCAACATTAACATGCCCTCAATGTACCTACAATGAATCATTCTTAAAATGAAGGTTTATGACCTATTCCTCCTATGAAGGAGGTCACGCTTATTTTATCCATTATCATTAACATTTACAAACTATTTTACTTACTCCCATTCAATATTCAAATGGTTATTGTTACTAGCAGCTCTACCTCAAACACCTACAGGCAAATATGTCTTACGTCACTCGACGAGGACACCAAGGCAACGAATTTTCAACGTCCCCCCCCCCCCTCTCTCATACGTCAAATTATGTACTCTGGTAACCAGACCACTTTAAAGTCGCCATTAAATGCTTGGGGGGGGGGGGGGGTTACATCAGCACTATCAACCAATTTTGAAGACGCGCGAATCGAGTTTTATACAAGTAAAACTTTTACACCACTGACTCACAGGTTAAGGCTGTTTTTATTGAAAACTAACCCTTCGCTATGAGCGCCAAGATATGGCTCTAGTAGTGGTCAAACTGCCAGTTATTTCCGTACATCAATGTCCACCTGATAACAACCCCCTCCAACTGCGTTATGCCACATCCACAGACACTTAACTATTGCATGCCGCCAATTTACTGCCTTCATCCCTTATTTTAGATTTACATTTTTCACCTAACTTAATTGCCAGTAACTCCCGTCCACCACGGCCTATTGTCATCACGTAAATTTACTTAGCTGGACCTCGAGTGGGTGACACTTCAATATACACGACTGCGTTAGGCCCCGATACACTTGCCTTAGTGACCACATTGTTGTTAACTACTTGCTTTAACACCTATGTAAGGTACGGTTGATCAGTTAACGTCCTTCCATTATGAGGCTTTCGCGGTATTTACATGAATCTTACTGCCTACTCATCCGGTGTATTCAATTTAGCGTTTCCCAGCGACAATAATATTACTTTGTCCCATGTTGCAGGGAGAAGTGCGTGCAATAACACTCACTAAATTACTTGCTAACTAATTTAACGTCCTCGTTGGTTACCTTAGTTTTGGGGATATAAGCATTTTCTAACTTATTTTCACTTCATTAATAAATCTTTCAGAACAGTAATTCCTGCCAAACTAGCTTCCTGTCACATCAACTTCGACAACACTGAAGTTATAACTACTCTCGGCCGCCTCAACGTGACATTGAAAACGCAACAATTAACACGCTCACCTTTACACCGTAGTAACTTCGTGGGGATAGGTTGTAGGTTCGGCGAACATTCTGAAAGACTTGTTCAGACACTTACTGGCAAGTCTTCACGAATAGTGAAGTTGAAGCGTCTCCTCGTGTTCTTCCACACAGCTCAGAGGTCCAGGCCATCTGTCCGGTATTACCTGCAACAAGGCAACAGTTACCTCATGCTACCAATATCAATTATTCAAGCATACCTTTATTTGGAACCTGTAATTACTTGCAGTAAACTATTTGGATGTAGCTGCTCATTTCAAAAGCCATTTTTGAAGGCATACATCCCACCTGCATAGTCAACAGGTTTTCGAGCTCTTACTTGTGGGTCGACACCCTCTCAGCAGCTAATACTATTAACCACTTCAGTGACTTTAATACAGTATCCTAATAAAATATTTCCATGCCTGTTAACTTATGACCTAGTTTAAGTAAATACTTGCCTTAAACTCATAGCTCCATCATATCTGCCAACTCTAGTAGCACATCTAGCCCAACCAGGACATGTCACCAACTTCTGCTCGGCACTGACTTGAATCATCGCTCCACCGCTGCTCCCATGACAACGTTAGTCTCTCCTGCACATTCCTACATCAACAGTCCGCTCTTGTCACGCGATGCCTCATCTTCCCAACATTACCTCATTGACTAACAATAGCTCTGAAAATAAAATACATTAAAATTCACTACATATTTATGAAATATATTTTAGTACTGATTATGGGTCAGGACTAAAATATCGGCGTATATATATATCCTCCCCCAAGAGGGTATATACGGCAACTGTAAAATATTTATTTTTGACCCTATATATTGGCGTTTTGAAGGTGTACAAAAAGAGTGTAAGCTAGGGGGTGTGTCAGCCCTAGCGACCCCAAAGGGTAACGGGGTACCAGCTCAGAGTAACAACACGCCCTAACACTAACTTGTACACCATAACTATGCCAATACTAGGGTCAAAATAACGTTCCGTTGATCCTCACCCACCAAGTGGACTCAACATCCAATCACGTTTCGAGTTTTCATTATCCGTCACATTCTCGCAAGCTCTACTCTCATTGGTCGGCTCGACCTAATTGGATACTCTAGTAATTCATGAAAATTATTTATTGAAAATGAAATATATACACCCAAATGTATACCCAATGTATCAGAAACATACATATAACAAATGTATGAGAAACAATGTTTGACTTTACACTCACAAATGATGACTTTGGATTATTTATTATTAAATAACTATTATTATAATGATCAAATAATAAGATTACTTATTCAAACTGTAAGTACAGTACAACACAGTACAGTATAGTATAGTACAGTACCGTACAGTACACTTCCGTACAGTACAACACTATACATTACAGTACTGTAGACTACAGTTCCGTACGATAAAATACATTAAACTACTATACATTACAATACATTACAGTACCGTACCATACAGAACAGCCAAGGGCACAGTACAATACAGAACAGTACAGTACCGTATAATACAGTACACTACAGTCAAGTGGCGTACAGTACACTACAGTCAAGTGGCGTACAGTACTCTACATAACAGTACAGTACACTACAAGGTACAGTACCGTACAATACTCTACAGTACAGTATTGTACAGTACCGTACACAACAAAACCGTACACTACAGTCAAGGCTACAGTACAGTACAGTACAGTACAGTACAACACTACAGTACATTAATGTACGGTACAGGCTACACTATTTTAAAATATAATACACTACAATGAAGTACTGTACACTATAATATACAAGAGTACTCTATAGTATTGTACAGGATACATTTCACTACAGTCCAGTACAATACAGTTCAATACAAAAGAGTACAGTACAATACACTACAGTACCGTACAGTCTAATATTGTACAGGGTACAGTACACTACAATACCGTACAGTACAGTGATATACAGTACAGTCATATACAATACAATATTTTACAGTACAGTACAGTACAATGCACTACAATGAAATATAGTCCAGTAACGTAAAGTACAGTAGATTATAGTACAATACAATTACGTACAGTACACTACACGGTACAGTATAGTAGATGGTACAGTACAGTATACTACTGTACTGTACTCTATTGAACACTGCCGCACAGTATTGTATAGTGCAGTACAGTACACTACATTATTGCATAGTACAGTACCGTACAGTGAACTACAGAACCGTACAGGGCATGCCAGTACAGTACTTTATACTACACAAAAGTACAGTACCGTACAGTACAGTATGGTACAATACAATATGGTACGGAATAAAGCAGTATAATGCAGTGCAGTACAGTACGGTACAGTGCAGTATGCTACACTACAATATGGTACAGAATAAAACAGTATAATGCAGTACAGTAAAATATAGTACGGTACAGTGCAGTACAAAACAGTACAGTACAATGCACTACAGAGCATAAACAGTACACTATAGGACACAACAGTACAGTACCGTACACTCACAGTTCGGTACTTGCCCTTCAAATCTACCAACGGGATCACCATTATATTTGTTTCTACTTAAATAACTGTTTCTTGAATATAACAAGGCGTAATAAGCACAAATTTCACGTAAGATGGGGAGGGAGGAGATTGCTGCCAATGGCAATGTATGCCAACTGACGCTAGTATCACTAATGACCATTGTTATTGGATTATTACCTTCCAACCGGTCATTTCCCTCTCTAAACAACACCAATGTATATTTATATACGTGATTTAAGCCTTAGATGCACACTACCACTAGTAATAACGAATATTTAGCATGCAATCAAATAGTGTTTTACACATTTATGCAAAGTCATCAGTCATTTGGATTAATAAAGATATTGTGCGTTACACTTCCATCATTTGAACTCCTATGAGTCGTTTTTTAGAGAATGACGCTATATTATGCTGTGTTAACCTAAGCTAAGTTACCTACGCTAGACTGGACTAGGCTAGGGTAAGCTAGGTAAGGTTAGATACAGTACCGTAAATTACAGGGTACAATACAGTACATTGCAGTACAGAACATTATAGTACACTAACCTACAATACAGTACAGTACCGTTCACACGATACAATACAGTACATTTCAGTACAGGGTGCGGTACATTACAAAACAGTATACTAGAGCAGGGGTCTCCAAACTATGGCCCGCGGGCCACATCCGGCCCGCCACATAATTTCATCCGGCCCGCCAAACAAATCCCTGTGTGGTGGCCTTGAAAAAATAATTATCGTACGAATGGCATCGCAGATTTATTCAAAGCTGACTGAAAGATAAGTATAGAGAAGGAAATCTGATTGAGTTTTATAAATGCCTGCAGCCAGATCAGTTTCCAAATTTGATAAAGTTTGCTTGTAGTTTTGTGTCCATTTTTGGTTCAACATACTTGTGTGAACAAACATTTTCCAAAATGAAGTATGTGAAATCTAACTATCGAGCAAATTTGTCTGATGATCACTTGAAATCAATTCTTACAATTGGCTCATCTAATCTGGAACCTGATTTTAATGAAATTTTGAAGTCAAAACGACAGTATCATTCGTCACACTAATTTGGTTGCATAAAACTAAAGGCAGGAATCTATTTAGTTTACCCTAATTTTTTCCAAAAAGATATGTTTTAATTTTCCCATGTTTATACTTTAATATTTGAGGAAATTAAATTACTGGCACTGATTGTTTTTTTGTTTTTTTTTCATTTTTTATTCCTTCGGCCCGCATAAATATGGGAAATATATAATGTGGCCCTTACATTGAAAAGTTTGGAGACCCCTGTACTAGAGTATAGTACAGCATAGTGCAGACCAGGGGCCGGATTCAGGAAGGTACTTACGAAGGTTTTTCCTCTTAGCTAAGAATGTTTTCCTTCTTAGCGCCTTCGTGGCGGCTACGTCGGTATTCAAGTAGCTACACTAAGTGGAAAACCTTCGTAAGTTCATTCCGGGATTTAAGTGTGGTTTCGACCACTCGTAGCTTTACGTAAACTGGATATAACTCAATTTTTCTCTACTATATAATACTGGGATAGATTTTAAGATTTTGGAACATAAACAAAAGATTATAAGATTTTGAATCTAGTGAAGAGTCCTTCGTGTTAGTTATATATGCATTCTCTGCTTGAAACTTAAAGTAAATATGTCTTTTATGATAGTAGAATTAGTTTTATAATAGCAAGATATTATACCCGTAGTTATTAAGTAAATAAACACTGGTGAACATGAAATATGAGAGAAGGTGATGAGCCTTGCCTGATGGGATCATTTACTATCACCAATGCTCCTGTTCACCTAGTAGTAAGGGTGTACCTTAGCTATACATACCCATTTCTAATTTATTTAGTTTCGTTTTATTTTGAAATTAAATCTGGGTGAGACAAAATAAAAATAGGCTGCACAAATGATGTTAGGTAAGGAAAGGGTAAAAATGTCAAAAACTTTATTCATTGAATACTTAAAGCTATAATTATGACTATATAGACTATTAAAAAAGAGAGAGGGAAGTAGGGGTCAAAGACCTCTTCCTGTTATACAATTGGGTGTGGAACAAGTAATTATCAAAAGAAGGCTGAAGGCTAGCAGTAAGGTAGTGAGGTGAGGCAGCTACTTATTTGAGAAATGCTTATTTTATTTACCTTATAAGCTGAGGCAACTTATTTTATTTGAGGAAAACTCAGCTGATTCATCTACATTTAGCATGGAACAAATTTGTGTCCAAGACCTCTTCTGTTACACAATTTGGCTGTGTGTAACCAAACTAGAAGTGCTCTACAAATCAAGGGACCCAGAATGTGGAATGACCTCCCGAATCATGTTAAAGGCTGTACCTCTCTCAACCAGTTTAAGAGTTAAACCAAGTACTGCCTAATTAACTCATGTAACCTAACTTACCTCCTAAATGTCAACCCATGTCTTGCTATTTTTTAAACAACGCTGTTCACCAACATGTGCAATTGCTGATTTATGCTATGTTAACCCCCCTTTTGTATTTTTTATTCCTTCTTTCAACACAATTTATACTAATCCCGATTACTATTAAACTTTAGTCTAAGTGTTTCCCCCCCCCACACCTTGCCCGAAATGCTATGAGTATTAGTGGCTTTAGGTATTGTATGTACTAGCTCTGTCTATAAATCCAACATTATGTTTGTAAATCAACTGTATGCACTTTCTCAATAAAATGTATTTATTATTTATTTTTTATCACTAAGTATTAAAAGAAGGCACCAAGCTGGGAAGGCTATGTAGCACCATTGTGTAACAATAAACCAATTTTTTTAACAAATAATGCACCTGTATGGTAAAACAATCCTGTCAGCTGTAAAAATATTGATGCAGTTATTTAAATGAAAATATAAGAAAGAAATATTAGGTTTATTTTTATCCTATCTTTTTGTACTGTACAGTATATCCAAGGAAGTGAAAAATTGAGACATAATGCACAATTTAATGAATGATTAGCATGGATTAGCAGTTCAAAAGAAATATGACTTACATATCAACATGAGATCTTAATGATCCATGGTCAACATGATTTAATAAGGATAATACAGTACTGTATTGTAATAATACAAACTAATTTAAAATCTTTATTACTGATTTTTTTTATTAAGAACATTAGGTATACACAGCAATGTGCTGCTACCCTATTCTATATGGAATATTACACAGTGTAGATACAAAACTAGCTATAAGTTTATCTAATACTCCCATCTCACAGGATGGTTAAACTTACTGTACATGGAATCAATTTAGAAAATACCAGCTCAATACAAAAAAACAATCAACTCTGACTAAACAACTCTTCTCAATTTTCACAAGAGGTAAGCACTGAATCATGGAAACATTATATTATAATTACTCTTACCAGTTTCTACAAGACTCCTCTCAAACAATGTATTTTTAAACATGTTTAGGTATACACAGCAATGTGCTGCTTCCCTATTCTGTATAAAGGACCACACAGTGTAGATCAAAAACCAGCTACAAGCTCATCCAACATCCTCACCTCACAGGATGGCCAGTCATACATGGAATTAGGAGAGAACAAAATACTTAATGCTGATCTATTAGCCTCCACTGGCAAAATCTGGGTGCAGCACAAGAATATCTTCCAATATTCCTGAGTGTATGAAGTAATTACAGAGCTCAAAATACCTCATACCATTTGGTATGAAGTCACTGATAACAGGGCAATCACAGATATGGTGTTGGAGAGTATGTTCTCTCAAGTAGGACTGAAAACAGATGTTTTTTTTTCACCAAGAGGGCTATAAACCCATGGAACCGCCTACCCGCTGAACCCGTAAATGCCAAATTCCAGCTCAAAAATATCATTAAGACAATTGGCGGGCCCTTTAACAAGCCGCCGGCTTTCTGTCTCTTCGAGGCCCTACATAGTTAGTGGCCCTTGGGTAAATTCAGTAAATATATACAATAATTGTCAGCGCATCTTCCGAGCAACAAGGACAGCTACACAGTATCTCTTAGAATTACGTAGGTAAACAACAAATGTAACATATTTGTTTACTACAATGTCGGTTGGCTGTAGAAGTTGAAAAAACATTGTTTTACTTCGAAATATACTAATTTTATAAGAAAATTCGACGTAAATAGGAGGCAGTAGAGCTCCGATAATCCAGCGCTAAATCTTCAATATGAAGAATGTTGCTGCTCTCTGATTGGTCAAACGAAACACAGTAGTGACCTCTATCGGCACGCAGGTGAACCAACAAATTTCTTCCTAAGTGGACCTTATTGAATTGCACCTAAGCATCTTCTTAGGGCACACTTAGGAACCTTCGTAGCAAACCCACTTACGAAGAAATACACGGAGCTTCCTGAATCTAGGTCCAGTACAGTACAATACATTAAAGTGTAAAGTGAAGTACATGCAGAGTACAGTACAAAGTATTGTACTTTATTGTACAAGTACAATACAAAGTATTGTACTGTATTGTACATACAAGTACAGTGGAAGATTTTCTACTGGAAATTCCGCTAAAAATCCTATTAGAATTCCTCTAAAAAATTCCTACTAGAAATACCATAGAAATCCTACTAGAAATTACCATAGAAATCATACTTAAATCCTTCAAATAAGTAAGTAATTATCAAAGAAGGCACCAAACCGGGAAGGCTATGTAGCACCATCAAATGTGCGGGATAATCAGAGGCGCTAAATATCACCAAGCCGCGGACCCAAAGCGACACATGCCCGACTAGGTCCAGGAACAGTCACGAGGTACTGTCCAGCCACGACCCTCTTCCCAATGTCAGCCAAGGACATGTTACCTGGCCCAGGACTATATGCAACTGAGTTTTCACTTGCATATAGTCCTGGGGACCATTCAGGCTCGTTCGCATTTGTGTTCCTCACGTGTGCCCCAAAGAATGAGGTATTTGATAAAATGCTATGCCCAAGAATACCATCCGAGTGCCGGCGGGGAAGTGGTTCAAATAGCTTCGACTATCACTTCCTTATGTCCGGTGGTGATGGTCAAGTGGATTAAGGCGTCCTGTACATACCAGTTGCCTTGCTCCTGGCAGTATGGGTTCAAATCACTTCTGGGCGAGAGTTTTCCGATATGTATATATATATATATATATATATATATATTATATCTAGATCCTTAGAACACTTTCCCACCAGGAGATTCGAACCCTAGCCAGCACAGATGCCTTACAGCAACTGGCATAACTGGTACGCCTTTAACTCAATGCACCACAACTCAAGACCCTTAAGAGATGGTAATTTCGGGGTATTTAATCCCCCAAAGATCACCACCTCCAAGGGCAACTAGAGCTAGTGAGGGATCACTCACTTATTACTGTGCACACAACTGTTGAAGATTACTAAAGGCTATTAACACTACTATGTTTGTGTATATTATTTAATGTGTTCTATTAAGTCTCCTGCTTCACACTATCAAAACTACATTCAAAAATCCCAACTTGTACATTACAAATCAACTAATACAATAATGAAAATGTGATGCTGACAGTACACTCCTGTAATAATGGCACATATCTTCACTATCTCCTAAATGATAAATATTAAAGGAATACCTTTGACATGCAATTCCACAGTGAGCTCATAGGTCCCTTTACAAATCTATGCATAAGTAGCCAATGGTAAAACAAGATATAAAATTTAAGGCAAACATATCCATGGGAACCAGTTAGTCAACAGACATGGCATCATCGTCATCCTTATCTTGATCCTTTGTTTTATCAGAAACATCCTTCTCTTCTTCCTTTTACTGCCTTCCTCTTACCTTTCTTCTTTCCCAAGGCCTGAAAGTAAGAAATAAAATCTATGAATGATGATTGATTAAATAGTACCATGACTGTTTTATTGACAGTCCAAATACAATACAAATATCATGTATGCTCTACTGTCCTAGTTGTATTTACAGCCGATGATGAACTACACTAAATCGACAACTAGACACTATCAAGATCCTATTGGTTTTTAAATCTAATTTTAAAGCTAGGGATACATGTCCAAACACTTGGTCATTATTTAAACATTCAAATAATCTGTTCTGTTTATCATCCAAAATATTTCACAGTCAAGAGTATGTATCCATATTGGCAATTCACAACTATGAGGCAAAGTATCAAATGTCTAGTTATGTGACGAGATGACAAAAGCTTATTACTGTATTCTATTGCATAGTGGGGGCGATACGCCAGCATTTAGTTTGTCGGTACTAACCAAATAGTTGCAAATATCCTTGCAGCATGTGGTCAGGTCACCATGACCTCAATTAACATCCTTCCCAGTGATATCACAGTAACCTATGATATCAGGTAAGATACAACCTACAGTTTGATGTGCATCTATATAGAGTAAGTAATTCTCAAAAGATTATCGAAAGAAGGCACCAAACCGGGAAGGCTATGTACCACCATCAAATGTGCGGATAATCAGAGGGCACTAATATCACCAAGGATGCCAATATGAGAACACAAACGCATAAGGCAAACGACATCAAATGTTCCCATTCACCAAGAATTCTATCGAGGGACAAGTGACTGCAAGGGACAGTCAGAAAGCAGGGCATAGAGAATGGCATAAAGTTCTGCCGTGAAGATGCTAAGTCTCCAGAGGCAGGCGACATATAAGTGTGGTCAGGAAATAATAACAGTTATGTGATGGCCTACACCGTCTGCAAACTTAAGACCCATCAGTAAGGATGGAATTGGAGCGGGAGTGGGAAGAAGTGTTCAAGGAAAAGCCATTTCAGAACTGTAGGAGGGGTAAAAACTTTAGTATGTGGGTCACAGATTACAAAATTTACGAAGGGAGACCCTCCGTGGGGGGGCAAGGATGGAACACTAGGAGAAATATTGGTAATACTAACCGAAAGAATTTTGCAGTTGAGATAACCGAACAGAAAGAGGGAGGTGGGTGAAGGGGACAGGAGCTACAGGAGGGGTAAAAGTCAAAGCACGACATAGGCAAGAGTGAGGGTATGTAAAGCACTGCGCAAAGTAGCGAAGACAACTTGTGAGGGCAATAGAACGGAAGTTCTTAGGGAAGGGGTGTCCCGAGAGACCCCGGTTTCCAAATAGGGAGTATAACGGCACCGAACTAGTCCTCAGGGACCGATGACTTCCAGACCTGGTATACAGACTCGGTAAATACCGAGACATGCAAAGAAGATGCTATCTATATAGAGGTTCAGACAAATAAAATGGTAATTTTCAACGAAACTAGCACATACAATTCCTGCGAACCGTACTGACTACACGTGTCCGCTCTACATTACTACCCCACGTGGTGACAACTACTAAATCAGAGGATAGTAGTGCTTTATGTTTACAACAAATGTCCCCCCCCCCCCTCCTTCCCCAAACAGAAAATCCACCTTCACAGTTTCCTTTAAACTTAAATTCTCATTAAAAGTCTTCTCCCATATAAAGTTTTCATACTAATGACTCAAATCTATCCGTTATATTTTAAACAATTAAAATGCTTATAAACATTTGCTTCCAAACACACCTTTGTAAATGTCCCAGCCCAAATAAAATATTGTTCTACTTATATTTTCTCAAGACATTATATACATATTTAGAGGAACAGTCTTAGTAAGAGGTATTGGCCAACGCATAGTGAACACAATGTATGCAACCAACCTTAATAAATGCTTCCATATCACATGACGAGGCAGCCAAAACAGCATCCTCTCCAAGACCAAACTGGTTAATGACACGGCCTAACTGCACAGACTGAAGGGCACTGCTGAACAAGCTCACAGCCTGAAATACCATTAACACTTAATACAGTACAAACTGTACTTGCTTTTATATGAACAATAATGACCTTTCGAGTGAAACCTTCCAACTTTGAACCTGCCAATCATGGATCCCTCAAAAAAATGTTTCATATGAAAATGCATATTCTGATTATCTCCTAAAGTGTTCAATGGAAGAAGCTTAAGATATCACAGAAAATAGTGTTTAAAACTACAATTTTCCCCCATGGGGAAAGTCAAATAGCTCCATTCACTCATGGTCCCACCTTGACAAACTCTTAAGAGCTGCAGTCTCATAAATACTCTAAATGAGAACCAATCTATTGATGGAAACACCATATACACTGGTTCTCCTAGTTGTCCATCATACCAAATGGTACACATCAATTTCACAGTGAAGTTGGGAAAAATGATTGATCAAACTTAAAAATGTGATGACTCCCTTCAATAACACAACATTCAGTCCTTTTGGAAAAATATTGATTAAATTAAACTAACATTGTAGTTATTACTCATTTCACGTATACATCAAAACTATACAATATTTGCAAATGTAAATAACATTCCACACATCCTTAAGTCACTAACATGTACGTCAACTCTAGAACAATGTATTGTACAAGTCAACATGATAATTATTTCACCTTAGCACCCTTTGATATCCAATTACAGAACACTATTCTTGGCACCTTGCAAACACTTCTTAGATGGACCTGTGTGTGTTCACCACCAGGTTATCTTTGTTGACCATGTCAGCTTGGTGATAAAATAACCATACTACATATTTATTATCATTACTTTAGTACGTCTTTCTACTACAGTACTTTCATGTTATACATGCTTCCTTTCATTTAGCATTATTGGCAACTTGAAAGACTAGACATTTAGCACCTGATGTACTCTGATAAAACCAAGTACATGAAGATAATGTATCTTAACCCTTGAACTCCACATTTATTTTTGTACTGTCCAACCGGTATGTAAACAAAATTCACCCCTAAGGCAAACTCACACTACGTACAAGTATTGAAAGCATTTAACTGCATTTGCATTTTGGTGTCCAAAACCAACCTGCCACGACCACCACCAAACATGTACCTGCAGAGAGTTTCGGGATTTTTTCTAGTCCAAGCCCAGCCTTGGTATATTCAAGATAGTTATATTATAGTCCTTTGCTGCAGTTATATATACAAAGTGGAAGGGCATTATATAAATTCTTTAGGTAAAACAAACCAAGGTTTGTTTTACGTCCGTGGCTCACGAACAACAATGACCTTACGAAGTTTGATCTTGCCAAGAAAGTTGCCTCAAGCCACATAATTACGGGCATGTACATGCATACACGAGTACTGTATATATGCATGGGAATACAAATTATGTACTGTATATCCATTAATTGAAGATGCTAGGTGCCCTTCAGTACATAATATTAACTATATATAATACAATTACAGTGGTACCTCCATTTAAGAGTTTAATCCGTTCCCAGAGACGGTTCGTAAGGCGAAAATTTGAAAACCGAAGCAAATTCCCCATAAGAAATAATGTAAATTAATTAATCCATTCCACACACCCAAAAATATTAACTTCAAAGTAAATTTTATACTTAATTCACCCAAATCTTGAGTACTAGAGTACTGTATGTACACGGTATTGCTTACCTTTACTGATGACTCTTGTTGGCATATGGAAGATGAAGAAGGGGGAGGGGAGGAGGAGGAAGAGAGGTGTTCCTGTTAGAGGAGGGGGGGGGGGGGAAAGAGTCCCTTTCCACTATAACATCAGAAAGTGATGACTTCTCTGGGGTACTCTGTTTGCAAGAGTACTGTACCACTAGGACCTGGCTGTGGCTCACTGCGTGCTTGTCTTGCTAAGAAACTGTCTAAAGACACTTGTTTTTCCCAATATTTAACACTTGTCTGTAGTGAGACATTGCATTGTCATTAAAAGGTCAATGCAATGGCCTTTACAGCTTTATCTGAGCGAGTTTTTTCAACAAAACTTTGCAGTTCTTCCCATACATCACACATTTTCTTAATGAGGAAGGGACATCCTCTACTGTCTCAACTCAACTATTTTCTTAAGTTCAACCTTACCACCGACTTTCTTGGGACCCATGGCAAGATATATAATAACTTATGTTCAAAAACCCAAAAACTCAAAATATACTGAAATTCTTTACAAAGAATTCAAGCATGATTGTCACTAGACGGGAGGCACTGGTAAACCGAGGCGCAGTGGCTGTGCCACCACGCGTTAGGTCGGGTATACGCGTATCAACAAACTTCGTTACCGAGGCAAAGTTTGTTATCCAATTCGGATTTCACAAGAAATTGGGCTCGTAACCAAAAAAGTTCGTAAAGAAGGGCATTCATAAACTGAGGTGTGTGTATTAATATACATACTACACATTAAACCCAGACATGCATACTGTACCTGCTGGAACTGAGGAGAAGTGACCGTTCCTCGGAGTTGTTCAGTAGGAGGTAACTCATCAGACGTTGCAGGAAGATAAGGGCAAAGTTGATTCACAAAATCTTCATTGGTCAAGATCGGCTGAAGAGCTTCTGCAGTCATGGCCGAACTCACATCCACTTTTGGAAAAACAAAGCACTCAAACTTATACAACTAAAAACTATATCTTATGTTACATTTATCAGATTTAGCATGAGAGTGAGAGAATACAATACAATAAAATCTATATATGGTACATTATCAGATTATCAGTGGTAATGAATACTCAATTAAATGGGTATCAATGAAATGTGTGAAATGTATTGCTCACTAAAACCTTCTGTAAAAGGGCATGACACCTCTTAAAGATGAGGAAAAGCATCAAGTGATAATTTCCTTGTTAATCATACCAGGAATGTCTATAAAAATTATAACTTAAAAGTATTTACAAAATAACAAGACAGAACTTTAAAACAATATTGGGGATACATCTTTCAAATGCTTTTGTACAATGATAGTTGAAGATTACTCAGTTTGGAAAAAAGACTGAAAATATAAGGTACAGCACGAAAGATAATACTGAATAATGTAAATTTCCCCTCTCCCTCAAATTTGCCCTTAACCTTGTTACAAATGTGTGATAAAACTTTAGCCAATACTTCAAAACTATCTTTTTGCCTACAGTATCTGAGCCAGACCTATGCCCTACTGGTATAAAAATCCCAATGTTCTTCTTGCAACCTATCTTTCCACCTTAATGTAGTTCTAATTTTATGATAAATTCACAACACTACTTTCCTAATATACCTATTGACCCTACCAGTTCAAAACCATCTCCTTAAAGAACCTTGATGCTAGGAAATAATTTCCTTTCAAAACTGAAGACTTTGCGTCATTTCTCACCAAACCAACCCTCATACAAGTACTAGCAACTTGTCTTACCTGCAAACCTGGGTGAACCTGACACATCCGGTGGAACAGAAATCCCAGAAAGCATATTCTGTAAATCTGACAACTGAATGGGCACAATACTGCCACTGCAGGAGTGGTACTATTACTTTCCCGGCTATTGCTCCCACCTCTAGCAGAATCTGAAAAATTATATACATAAATAACTAACTTTTCTCAACAATAATAAACCCCTAATGAAAGATTCTGTCCCTTGGTGGATTGACCCAACATTGGAAATATTCTAAACAAACCTTCAGCTATTCCACAATGACATTCTTCTTTGGCTTCTTTTTAATTTGATCTATATGAAGACTTGCAGTGTATCTATTTTCAGACGCGCGTCTGCATAAGGTCACTTATTTGTTTATTATAAGATTAAATTTACATTGTCACTATGCAGATGAAAGTCTGCAAGTGTCGGGTGAGCCCTGGTCCAGGCTTGGTTACTCACCGAGGAAGGCCCTACTCAAAAACAATAGTAGCTGTGAGCTACTTTCCTCAACTGCAATGTTAGTAACCATACATTTTGGATGTTTATTTTGGATTAAATTCAATACAACTGGCCTTTGACATTATTGTATGAAAACTTTGAGGATTAAAATATTGTATAAAAATTACAGAATACAATACTGTATCTATTAATTAAAAACACAGTGTAATAAAATGTCATTATGTGCCTTCACCCATTTCAATTGTAAAGTGATTTTTTTTTCAAGTGTTCAGGTATGTGTAACCAGACTCAAAGTTTTCGATCTCTTGGTGATCAAATTCCAAGGGGTTTTCTATAGATAAACAACAGTATACAATATAAAACCAAAGAGACATGAAAACCTAAACATTACAAAAATCTTGCAAGTTGTTATCCACTGTATACGTCATGTATGTTTCTACTTGCTTACAACAGTAAGATATGCTCATTAATAGGAAGACACACCAAGTCACTATAACTATATATTGTAAAAACACAGAGGGGATACTATTGCACAAGAACTGGGATACAAAGACATGCGAGGGAATGGGGGCCCAACCACTTTATCATTAATATAATGTTGACCCCTGAAAGATGCCAGGCCATCGCTGTTCTCGG
>WNGS01025283.1:0-10538 GCA_020271785.1 Procambarus virginalis | reverse complement strand
TACTCTTTAAAAAGCTTCTTTAAAATAGTGTCTCCTAAAGTCATACTGTATTTTGGACACAAAATGAGTAAAATCCTTTCCGATTGGAGTTGATGAGTACATGGGTGGTACAGATAATTAATAGTGATCGACACAAACTCAGAGATGTGGATGTCATACTGCTTTGGGTACTGTCTATGGATATGTGACCCAGGGAGGCAAGGACATTAATGGAACAAAATGGTTAAGTGTCCATGTTTATCCCCTTACTTGAGATTGCCGCTCCACATAATATAAATGGGAGCCTGCTTCACTGCTTCACGCATTTTATGTGTTATTGCACATAAAATGCGTTCAAAAGGAATTACCGGAAAAATAGGCAGATGGATCTACAATTTCCTGACCAACAGAACCCAATGTGTAATAGTCAACAAAATAAAATCCAGCCCATCAACCGTGAAGAGCTCAGCCCCCCAGGGTACTGTGCTTGCTCCAGTACTTTTTCTCATCCTCATATCGGACATAGACAAGAACACAACCTATAGCACTGTATCATCCTTTGCAGATGACACTAGGATCTTCATGAGAGTAGGCAACATAGAGGACACGGCAAACCTCCAGTCAGATGTAGATCAGGTCTTTCTATGGGCTACAGAAAATAATATGGTGTTAACGAAGATAAGTTTTTCCATAGCTCATGCGCTATGGAAAAAATGAAAATATAAAAACGGAAACCACGTACAAAACTCAGGCAAATCATAACATAGAACGAAAAGGCAATGTAAAGGATCTGGGTGTACTCATGTCGGAAGACCTTACCTTTAAAGAACACAATAAAGTAGCCGTCACAACTGCAAGAAAAATGACAGGTTGGATAACAAGAACTTTTCACACTAGAGATGCTATACCGATGATGATACTTTTCAAAACGCTTGTGCTCTCTAGAGTGGAGTACTGCTGCACAATGACAGCCTTTCAAAGCTGGAGAAATTGCTGACCTGGAGAGCGTGCAGAGAGCCTTTACTGCTAGAATCCACTCAGTAAAACATCTAAACTACTGGGACCGACTAAAGAGCCTAAATCTGTACTCCCTTGAGCGCAGGCGGGAGAGGTACATAATAATTTACACGTGGAAAATATTAGAGGGGCTGGTCCCAAACCTGCACACAGAAATAACATCACATGAGACCAGAAGACATGGCAGGATGTGCAGAATACCCCCGTTGAAAAGCAGAGGTGCAACAGGTACTCTGAGAGAGAACTCTATCAACATCAGAGGCCCGAGACTGTTCAACACGCTTCCGCTACACATAAGGGGCATAACTGGCAAACCCCTCACAGTGTTCAAGAGAGAACTGGATAAGCACCTCCAAAGGATACCTGAGCAACCAGGCTGTGACTCATACGTCAGGCTGCGAGCAGCCGCGTCCAACAGCCTGGTTGATCAGTCCGGCAACCAGGAGACTTGGTCGACGACCGGGCCGCGGGGACGCTAAGCCCCGGAAGCACCTCAAGGTAACCTCAAGGTAACTTCACACCGAGGCATAAATTTTGTATTGAGAATAGGTATACAGCTGTCAAGGAAGCCGTTGACAGACAGATATACAGATATTATTTCTCTGTTTACAACAGAACTTGCTGCATACATTGTCATAACTGATGAATCTTTTCCAGGCAAGGCAGACTGGAGACAAACTTCCTTGAAATCGGGAGATACTAGGTTTAAATCCTTGTTATCATGCTGTGTTATATACCAGTCCCATTGGTCTACAATCTCAATAGTTGTTCTTGCTCTAATTTCTCCTGATCTCGTCTCGTCCCCACACACAGCAAGTGAGATGGCATTGAATAAACAATTGCCATCTCCTTTAACACTTAACTGGCATACGGCAGTTGATCGTTATTCCTCCACAAATTTTAAGGATTTCTGCAGCCGTCTTGTCCTCCGAAAATTCAACATTTGCAGCAACCTTAATGTAAACCTGCCCAAATGTAAACTGTCAACAAAATTATTTGCACACCCTCCGTCACTATGTGATAGAGTGCGAAATGATACGTAAATTCAAAGACAATTCTTTAACAAACGTTCAATAAATTTGTAAATGATTTGTTCAAAATGGACACATGATTGCTAAATTGTCCTGGTTTCTACGAACTGTGGGCATGGGTCTGTGGAATCACTGTCCCCACTCTAAACACCGCAACGTTTGTGCTTATATGAATATACGTCACATACACACATTTTATACCACACATTTAATTTGTATCTTTAGTTCTTTATTGTTCACTTACATACTCAAAGAACCAGCAACATCTACATTCGAGGAAGGATTCCAGAAGCAGTTAACCACTGCGATTTCTTGTTTCTGTAATCCTTCTTATGCTGTAGGTAAAGCAGTTAATAGAGCTACTGTCTCCTGCTCCGGGTTGGTGGTTCGAGACTCCTAGTGCCCAGGTGAATGTGGAGAAGGTCAGTAGGTCGACCTTGGAGGTAGACCTCGATATACGCCTAACGAATAGACATGCACAAGCTGCCTGTCCTCAGTGTATATTTTACATTCAGCTCATTCTCTCTCTCTATCTCTCTCTCTCTCTCTCTCTCTCTCTCTCTCTCTCTCTTCTCTCTCTCTCTCTCTCTCTCTCTCTCTCTCTCTCTCTCTCGTTCTCTCTCTCTCTCGCTCTCTCTCTCTCTCTCTCTCTCTCCTCTCTCTCTTGTCTCTCTATCTCTCTTCTCTCTCTCTCTCTCTCTCTCTCTCTCTCTCTCTCTCTCTCTCTCTCTCTCTCTCTCTCTCTCTCTCTCTCTTTCTCTCTTTCTCTCTCTCTCTCTCTCTTTCTCTTCTCTCTCTCTCTCTCTCTCTCTCTCTCTCTCTCTCTCTCTCTCTCTCTCTCTCTCTCTCTCTCTCTCTCTCTCTCTCTCTCTCAGCACCCACATATGTGTTGTATGTGGATGCTGAAGTTCAGTTTCTTGTCTATGTATAGGTCAAGGAACTTTCCATAACTTTTATTGCTAATGTTAACATTGTCTATCTGAAATTGAATTTGGTTTGAGGATTTACTTCCAAATAAAATGTAGTCGGTCTTTTTATGTTTAGTGTGACGGTTTACATCCATGAGTGGACTCTTTAACTTTGTTATTTACATTATTATTTAGTGCGTTTGGGTTGGGGTCTGAATAGATGAAGGTAGTATCGTCAGCGCTTATCTTTACACTTACTGTCTAAGTATCAGCTGAAGTATCTTCACACTTGAGTTAAACTTTAGTGAATATTTTCTGGACCATTCCTTAAGTTTCGGAGGCCAATGAAGATGGAATTCACATGAAATGGATTCTGTGACCATCACTAATAATGTTGTGTTTTCTCTGTCTAGCTTCAGACCCGGTCATGTTACAATTGTTTCTTAGAGAGTTAAGCGCAATTAATGATGATAGAAAATCACTTACAATTAATGCATCTCGTTTGGAGACTTGTACGCATTTTAATGTAAGAAGCAAGGCAAATAGTTCTGTATGATGGGTAGAGGCAACTCCACCTGCACCCGTGAGGCGCTGTAGGAAACCATCAGTGTATATGATTGGAGAGGTTACCTTGAGGTGCTTCCGGGGCTTAGCGTCCCCGCGGCCCGGTCGTCGACCAAGTCTCCTGGTTGCCGGACTGATCAACCAGGCTGTTGGACGCGGCTGCTCGCAGCCTGACGTATGAGTCACAGCCTGGTTGATCAGGTATCCTTTGGAGGTGTTTATCCAGTTCTCTCTTGAACACTGTGAGGGGTTTGCCAGTTATGCCCCTTATGTGTAGCGGAAGCGTGTTGAACAGTCTCGGGCCTCTGATGTTCATAGAGTTCTCTCTCAGAGTACCTGTTGCACCTCTGCTTTTCAACGGGGGTATTCTGCACATCCTGCCATGTCTTCTGGTCTCATGTGATGTTATTTCTGTGTGCAGGTTTGGGACCAGCCCCTCTAATATTTTCCACGTGTAAATTATTATGTACCTCTCCCACCTGCGCTCAAGGGAGTACAGATTTAGGCTCTTTTTAGTCGGTCCCAGTAGTTTAGATGCTTTACTGAGTGGATTCTAGCAGTAAAGGCTCTCTGCACGCTCTCCAGATCAGCAATTTCTCCAGCTTTGAAAGGGGCTGTCATTGTGCAGCAGTACTCCACTCTAGAGAGCACAAGCGTTTTGAAAAGTATCATCATCGGTATAGCATCTCTAGTGTGAAAGGTTCTTGTTATCCAACCTGTCATTTTTCTTGCAGTTGTGACGGCTACGTTATTGTGTTCTTTACAGGTAAGGTCTTCCGACATGAGTACACCCAGATCCTTTACATTGCCTTTTCGTTCTATGTTGTGATTTGCCTGAGTTTTGTACGTGGTTTCCGTTTTTATATTTTCATTTTTTCCATAGCGCATGAGCTGGAACTTATCTTCGTTAAACACCTTATTATTTTCTGTTGCCCATAGAAAGACCTGATCTACATCTGACTGGAGGTTTGCCGTGTCCTCTATGTTGCCTACTCTCATGAAGATCCTAGTGTCATCTGCAAAGGATGATACAGTGCTATAGGTTGTGTTCTTGTCTATGTCCGATATGAGGATGAGAAAAAGTACTGAAGCAAGCACAGTACCCTGGGGGACTGAGCTCTTCACGGTTGATGGGCTGGATTTTATTTTGTTGACTATTACACATTAGGTTCTGTTGGTCAGGAAATTGTAGATCGATCTGCCTATTTTTCCGGTAATTCCTTTTGAACGCATTTTATGTGCAATAACACCATGGTCACATTTATCAAAAGCTTTTGCGAAATCTGTGTATATTACATCAGCGTTTTGTTTGTCTTCCATAGCATCTAATGCCATATCATAGTGGTCCAGCAACTGCGACAGGCGAGAGCGCCCTGTTCTGAAACCATGTTGTCCGGGGTTATGGAGATGCTGTGATTCCATGTATTTTGTGATCTTACTTCTTAGCACTCTCTCAAAAATTTTTATGGTGTGCGATGTTAGTGGTATCGATATCTGTGGATAGAGCATCAATATGGCGTAAGGTATTGGGATTTGCCTCAAGACGAAGCATAATAAAGATCCCGAATATCTGGGGAAAAAAATTACATTAAAAATTGTCCACGTGATACATATATAATCACGATTTAAACATTTCATTTGCATTAATTGAATATATATTATTAGGAAGTTTTGTTTATTTGTGTAAGATGTCAGCTTATAGGAACTAATAGCTAGTGCGGCTTGCATATGGGTACATCCGGTCTCTTACCCTCGACCGCGGCGGTAACTTTATGGTCAGGAAGCCACAGATATTTACAGTGGGGCTCGGTCAGTCAATATGATTCCTTTGACATCACTCAACTTATGTATTCTGCTCTCGTATTGACAATTTGAATGATATCAAGAACATTTTTAATATCTTCTGACATTGACTTCTGACATCTTTTGCTCTGTATCTAGTGTTACCCAATCTCCTAATTCTTATGTATTTAACCCAAACAACCTTATCATTGTGTTCATTGCTGTCTTCCTTTATGTGCTAGCCATTTGCTGTATTGTGCCTACCAAATTTTGTCAACTACCATTTCAAGCTTTCATTGCAATCAATCTTAGCTACCTAAGTGCTTTATTATACTGTACCTACAATTTTCTCTCATCTTTTTTTTCTTTTTTCTTTTCTTGCCATGTAACTGTTATCATTTCTTTTTTATAATTTTTGCTAGTATTTACCTACTAAAAATTTTCTTAGATTAAGGACCTGCCCGAAACGCTGCGCGTACTAGTGGCTTTACAAGATTGTAATTACCATATTATATATTCTCACATTCCCAATGTACCTTCTTGTATATGAATAAATAAATAAATAAAATAAATAACATAGATGGCGCTATAGTTGATTGGGTTGCACAATGTTCTATGACTCACAGGATGAGTATGAGGTGCACAATAAACTACAGGTAACAGGATAAGGGGAGGGTAGAAATAGCCTAAGCTACTCTATCCCTTTGAGATGTATTTATTGCTTATCTCAATAAACATACTTGAACTTGAACTTGAACAGGATAAGTATGGGTTGCACAATAATTTACAAGTCACAGGATGGGTATAGGGTGCACAAACAACTGGTAACATGATGAGCATGGGTTGCACAATAAATTACAGGTCACAGGATGAGTATGGGGTGCACAAACTACTGGTAACAGGATGAGTATGGGTTCACGTAATGCGACTGTTCACCTACCAGTAAATAGGTACTCGGGAGTTAGTCAGCTTGTTGTGGGGGTTGCATCCTGGGCGGGGTCAGTAATTCGACCTTAAGGATGACCTTGATAAAAGCCTATCGTGTATGAATATACTGTGGCTTCCTGTCCCCCAACACAATGAATTATTATAATTATAATATTATGGTTTATAATTAAGTTCTTAAGAGCGATCCTGCGTCATAATTAACATACGTCTATCTTTACCTCAACATTTTATAAGTTAATTTTTGTCTGTATATGATGATGATCATATACAATTAAGGTAGCATTGCAACTTTATAGGAAATTGTTAAATCCAAAATATGTCTTGGTTCTTATACTTGAGATAATGTTACAATAAACGTTTGAAAACAAAGTTTATATCTGTATTTAAAATATAAAACATTTTGCGTTTATCAACGCATCTCTCTGAATTACAATTTTTTTCTGAATTGTGAAGCCTGTATTGGCCGCATGGCAGGACACTGATGCATTGGAAGTTTTCATGTGTCCGGACACCGGCGATGGTGTGGTATTGGCTATTTATTTAACTTTCATTTAAGATATATTTTCCTTGAAATGTAGTCACATTATCGTCTACATCTGTGTTTATGCTGACATATAGACCTTTGATGTTACTTTTCACATATGCAAATTAATTACACAATTAATTCACTTGTTTGTAGGCCTTCACACTCCCTGAGATAGCCATCACGTGACTATAAAAAGACATATATCTTCACTTTCACTTCAGTTATATTTATGCTAAAGTATTAACATGCAGCTTATATTTCTATCTTTATTATGACATAGAAAACTTCGTTTATTACCATATTTAGATTAAATTAACATTGATCTTCGAAAGATCATAGTTCCCATAGATAGGGAGAGCGTCGGCCAAGAAATCTTGTTTGAAATATGAATATCTTTCCTGTCTAATAAGATATAATCTCTGTGATGGAGTCACAAAAACTATTTTATCTCTGCATTTCTGATAACATATACAAATATAAGTTTTATTTGTGAATCTCTATTAATTAAGCAATATATCAGAGAGTGTGTAGAGTTCGGTGTTCTATGAACGAAAAGGACATGAGTAGTTTAAGTAGCGAACGCATACAAACGAATAACGTTAGTATCTATATAACAAAATTATTGTCCTGTGGAGTTGATTTAACTTACAGACACATTTTTATAAATAAATATTAAATGTTTTGTGGTTATTTATGAAAGATATTATTACAAAATCCCACTCTACTTGTTAATATCATTAATTAAATTTGCGACAATTTGAGCAAAGAATTGCGACGACTGGATCACTGTGTACAGGAGGCTGATATGGCAGCAAACACTCTCCAGGCGACCATATATCTTGGATAAGTCGCTCCACAATTTTGTCGCTTGGACCGTCGACTTCCTATGGCGTCACCTGTTACATATTTACTTCGAATTTCGATATGAAATTACATTATTTCAGAATGAATATAGGTTTGATCGTGTTCTACGTGCAGCACCAACATTACAGTAAGTAAATATACCATATTTCTTCATTACTTATGTAATACTAGGAGGATTTGGGTACATTTGGGTAGATTTGGGTAGATTTGGGTAATTCTACGGACCGGGTCCGACTGCTCTCGGATTATAGACTTTTGGTCATCATGTATCTGAGTCAATAATTTGAACCATGGATTATCAGCGAGACGCTTAAAGTCAGAACATGGGGAGGCAGCTCGTTTAAGTTGTTCCATATGGTTACTTAACTGTTGCATGGCTCGAGTCGGCGACAACGCTTCACTCAGCTGGGAAGGTTTGTTATTGTTGACGCAGGGAGGGTCGGTACCCCCCCCCCCCGGTTGCCGCTAGGGGGGAGACAGCTGTTTAAAACTGTGTGTCAAGTAGCCAGGGAAGAGAAGATTAAAGAGCGGGAAAGACAATGGCTTGAGTTCACTAGCTCTATTGGACGGGAAACATCTGCAAGACAGGTGTGGGCAAAAATTCAGATAGCTAAGGGTGGCAGAGCCCGGCCTGCGGCTCACAAAGACCCCCAGGGTAAGGCTGAAGAACTAATTCACAAGTGGAGTGATGCAGCATCCTCCTCCTCCCTTCCTGCAGAAATCAGCAGGGAACATCTCCTCCGACATGATGACAGAAGAATTAGGATAACAAGAGCACTGTCTAGTGATGATGAATATGGGGACCCAATCACAGCCCAGGAAGTAAGGGGCGCTATGAAAAAGGGTAAAAGTACAGCACCTGGTGAAGATGGCGTCACCTACGACATACTCAATGCACTGTGTGAAGTGTCTGGCAATCCACTACTCCACCTGTTTAACAAGTCATTCCTAAGTGGAGTGTTGCCCACTGTTACGACTCTGGGTTCTTTAGATGGAAACCAGAGGTCAAAATTGAGCTTATTAACGACAATATGGCAGGGCACGCATAGAGAGAGTTAGCTGTTTGTAATCATCCCTGCCAGAAGTACGATTATTTGTGTGGCTCACAAAGCATGTAGACTCTTAAACTTGTTGTGGATTAAGTAACATTGTTATAAGTTTAACTACCCGTAGAATGAGGAAAGTAGCAATATGAGGCATAAGGGGAAGATGTTTTAATGTGTATAGCTGTATGATCAATTGGGCTCTTCCCGGCACCACACGCATGCTGCAGGGAGACACTCTTCTCTGCTGGCTGCTGTGCTGTTCGGACGCGCTCTCCTCCTTCCTCTTAATTCTTTATTTCTGTGACTTAGTTGGTTAAGTACTCCATTACTCAGTTTGTATATGTCTGGCATACCTATCGTTATATGTGTAGAGTAGTATACCTGGGGTGTAGTAAGTGTTATTTAAGTTATATTACCTGCTATGCTAACAGGGGTCCCAGTGTACCACGTGGTCCCCTACCCTAGGCTGACTCTAGTGTGTTATAGTAGAGCTTTACCCTAGCTTGTTTCCAGTGTAAACCTTGTATCCTGCCTATGTGGACCAAGGCTTTTAACGTAAGATTGTGTGGTAAAGTTAGTATTAAATTGTTATTGGTGTGATTGTGTATGGGGGGTGTTAAGGGGTTAATAAATAAGTAAGTTTGAACAGAGTATCCCTTATTCCTGTGTGGGAGTTCAATAATCATTTCCTAGACTAACCAGGTTTAGTAGCAAGCATTTATTACTGTGGATATTTATTTTGGGGGCCGGGCCTTTTGATTCTCCCATATCTTGATACCTCTATTCTACTTACCCTTACCCCTTAATAGTACCAGTTCCCCATAGCAAGTCCCCCACATTTATTTTATAACAAGTGGTTGGCCAGTCCGGGAAGAACTATTATTGTAAAAAATTAGATCTTTGAATGCCAAAACTAAAAAATTCTTGTTTCCGCAGAACGGTTGTGTGCTAGCCTAGGGTCCAGCTCACCTGGCGTAGGACATTCATTGCACTGACTGGACACCCAACTGGATCTCTTCACGATTAAGGTTAGTGTGGCCTTGTGTTAGGGGCCGTGCAAATTTTTGTTTTTTTTCCAATTTTAATTTTAAATTTTTCTGTGGCTAGGAGCTAAAATTTTTAGTGATGTCTTCTGACATGCAGAGACTGGCAGAGGAGCCTTCATTGGGGGAAATAAAGAAACTTACCAAGTCTAATTTAGTATTGTTAGGCAAGGAATTTGGTCTAGAATTAAATGCCGCAAATAAAAAGTGGATCTTGTTGAATGAAATACTACAACATTGTATCGATGAAGGACTATTGGCAGAGGATACTCCTTTATGCCAGCCTAGCCAAACAGAAAGTGCAGCTCATACAGAGAGAGAGTTAGCTCTAGAGTTAGCAAGAATAAAATTAGAGGAGCAAAGACTCAAAACCGAGGAGGCTAGAATTAGAGCGACTGCCCCTAGACCTCCACCTGCCGGGGATTCAAACCCCAGGCATTATGAGAAGAAGCATAACTTGCCTGAATTTTCAGAGTCGGATCCTGAAAGGTTTTTCAACCATTTTCAGAGATTGGCCCTGTCCATGACCTGGCCAAAGGAAGAGTGGGTGAAAATCCTACAGGGAAGACTCAGGGGTAAAGCCCAAGATATTTTATTAATATGCCTGACGACGAGGTTTTGAATATGATAAAGTCAGGGAACGATTTTTGAGGGCGTATGAAATTACTCCTGAAGCTCACCGCCAAGCTTATCGCAACCTTAGGCCTACACACAACCAACCGTTCACGGAATTCGCGACTGATCAAAGTAGCTGTTTGATAAATGGATTCGCTCGGCTAAAGCCGAAACATCGAGGCATTAAAAGACCTAGTTTTAAAGAACATTTATAG
>WNGS01025280.1:7063-22084 GCA_020271785.1 Procambarus virginalis | reverse complement strand
AATACAAAATGAAATGTGGTAGCTTTATCATTTCATAAGAAAAAAATTGAGGAAAATATATAATTCAGAAAAACTTGGCTTATTAGGCAAACATCGGCATTGCATAGTAGGCCAAAAAGTGAGTTCTGGCTACTAGGTACGACATATATATATATAGTATATATAGCATATATATATATATATAATATATATATATATATATATATATATAATATAGTATATAGTATATATATATATATATATGTCGTACCTAGTAGCCAGAACGCACTTCTCAGCCTACTATGCGAGGCCCGATTGCCTAATAAGCCAAGTTTTTCATGAATTAATTGTTTTTCGACTATCTAATCCTACCTAACCTAACCTAACCTAACTTTTTCAGCTACCCAACCTAACCTAACCTATAAGGTAGTAGGTAGTAGGTTAGGTAGGGTTGGTTAGGTTCGGTCATATATCGTACGTTAATTTTAACTCCAAATAAAAAAAAATTGACCTCATACATAATGAAATGGGTAGCTTTATCATTTCATAAGAAAAAATTAGAAAAAATATATTAATTCAGAAATACTTGGCTTATTAGGCAAATCGGGCCTTGCATTGTAGGCCAAGAAGTGCGTTCGGGCTACTAGGTACGCCATATATATATATATAAATAATATATATACTATATAATTATATATATATATATATATATAGACTAACATAACTAAGTCATAATTTTATGTATTTAATATATGTAATAATAATTTCAAATAAACTATTTGGAAAAAATTTATTGATAATAAAGAAAATCCCTCGGCCTATTAGGCAAAACGGGCCTTGCATAGCAGGCCGAGAAGTGGTGTTCTATCGGGTACGACATATTATATATACTATATATATAATTATATATATATGTGTACCTAGTAGCCAGAACGCACTTTTGGCCTACATATGCAAGGCCCCGATTTGCCTAATAAGCCAAGTTTTCCTGAATAATATATTTTTCTAATTTTTTTCTTATTAAAAGATAAAGCTACCCATTTCATTATGTATGAGGTCAATTTTTTTTCATTGGAGTTAAAATTAACGTAGATATATGACCGAACCTAACCAACCCTACCTAACCTAGTCACCTACCTACCCTACTCTTTATAGGTTAGGTTAGAATTGAGGTAGCCGAAAAAGTTAGGTTAGTTAGGTTAGTCAGGTTAGTAGTCGAAAAACAATTAATTCATGAAAACTTGGCTATTAGGCAAATCGGGCCTTGCATAGTAGGGCTGAAAGTGCGTTCTGGCTACTAGGTACGACATACTATATATATATATATATATATTATATATAATATATATATATATATATATATATATATATATATATAATATATTATTAGTTAGACTACGTGCGAATATTATATACTATACAGAATCACTTTTATGCTATATATATGCGATATCTATATAAGCAATTTTACCTGATATATATATTCCTATTTTTATAATATACTACCCTTATTATATGAATAGTTTTTTATTGATAAATACTATATATACGAACTAACCAACCTAACCTAAGCCAACTAATACTCTATGTTGTTATTATGGTACGATAAAAGTTAGTTCAGGTAGTACTATAGTTAGGAGCGAATTAAAACAATAACAGAAATCTTGGCCTATTAGGCAAATCGGGCCTTGCATAGTAGGGGCCTGAGAAGTGCGTTCTTGGACATATATATTATAATTATAGTAATATATATATATATATATATTATATATATATATATATATATATATATATATATATATATATATATTATATATATATATATATATATATATTACATTGCTCGCCTCACAGCAGTAGCAGCCCCACACGCAGAGGATTTCCTGTTAGCAACCCCAATGTCGGCAACTGGCAGCGTCTCACACCACACCCCTCCGAATTGCTGTGGCCCTCCGCCTTGCTGCCCCAATCCACACCAGATATAGGTGTATTTGCGGTGAGGTGGTGGCTGACAGGTACGGCCACCATGGCCTACTCTGCCAAAGCACAGGGGGCTGGGACTCGAGGCACAGTGAAGTTAACGACATCATCAAGAGGAGCCTTACCACAGCTGGATGCCCAGCTGAAAGAGAGCCCCGTTACCTAAAGCCACCGTAACTCTGATGCTCTTATTGGTCGCTCGAATGGTATCACAGTGAACCCCTGGAAGAATGGCAAGCAGATGGTATGGGACACACGTGCGTATCAACCCTGGCTAACACCTACATTGACCTCAGTGTTGCACAACCAGGTGGCGCTGCCATCCACAGGAAGCAGCCAATCCCATAAGTACAGAGACTGAATCACACTACAATTTTGTCCCCATTGCTTCTGAACACTCGGCGCCTGGGTTAAAAGTGCTAACAGTTTTTTGAAGGAACTGGGTTCTAGGCTCATTGAAACAACAAGGGACCCTAGAGCTGCCAGCTTTCTTTTCCAGCGCCTCAGCGTAGCGATACAGAGGGGAAATGCGCACTGCATTCAGGGTTCCTGCCCTCATCTGAGGAACTGGAGGAACTCGACAACCTTTGATAACCATCTTTGTACCCTATATGTAACTCCTTTTTGTAACAAAGTTCAAATAAAACAAATATATAGTGTACAAACAAAAGATTTGGGGTGTTGGAGAAGATAATGTTAGTGTTCAGTGAGAAACACAAGTCTCCTCTGAATACTTTTTATTTTCTTCTCCGAGGCTATGGGTCCCCACATTGGCACCATAGGTGCCAATGTGGGGACAAACTTTTGAATATATATATATATATATATATATATTATATATATATATATATTATATATATATATATATATATATATATATATATATAATATATATATATCGTCGGGCTATACCTAGTAGCCAGAAGCACTTCTCGGCTACTGTGCAAGGCCCGATTGCCTAATAGGCAGAGTGATTTTCTTTATTTTCAATAAATTGTTCCCAGTTTGTTTAATTGAATTATTCATTATATATTAAAATATAGAGCACTTTCAGCACTTTTGATGTCAGAAACTATCAACACATTTTCAAACTTTTTAAGCCATTTGGTCACCTTTGTGACAGGTTGTCTGGTCACAGTCAGGATCAAATGCAGGAAACTGAGGTATATTTGCCATTTTTACTGTATAAAAGTAAACTTATCCCTTAAATGTTCCTCAGAATATAAACTCTTACTGCACTGTATATGTTAGTCAAGAATTCACTGTATTACTTAATTTTGCAAAGCACACAAGCATTTTAATGCAAAAGTTCACAACAGTGCACAACACAGCAGCACTGATTTCTTACCTAGCCCTTGTGTACATGTGTTGTTCCTACTCACAGCAAAACACAGCAGTTTGTCAGCAGTTGGTACAGCAGTCAGTCACAGCGTGGAGAATTTTGTAGCACGAAGCATCGTTTCGTAACCAAACATCAGGTTTTGTACACATCAAAGCGAAAGCGTCGTTTCGGACACATCATCGGCTCGCAGATTACTCAGTACACAGCTTGTCAGCACATAGCTTGGGATGCACACAGCAATGGTTGCACACGGCAATGGTTATCACAAAAAGCATTGGTTGTTGTTACGTACCTCTATAAGCTACGTAATTAAATACATTTAATTTGTACTTCTACATTAATTTGTACTTATATATATGCCTTGTTTTATCTGATTATATGTACATCTAAATATTCTTTACTTGTATGTAAGATATGTGTTGCCTGATTTATATGTTGAATTAGGCCTAACTTTTCCACCCGTGGGAACGATTAGTCTCTTTGTTGGTTCACGGTTGATTTCGTGGGAAAGTGGTTTTATCTATGATCATCAGTAGGAATCACTGATGGGAATTCTGTAATTGTTTGAACATTGGGGGGCAACATTCCGTGAGAAACTTCTAGTTCCTGGTGGCGGGGGAGCGTTGCCAATATTTCCCTTTGTTATTTTATTTTAATTACTGCATGTATTAATAATTACATTATTTTTGTTATGCATGTTATTCTGACCATTTACTAAGTTACTTTAAGATTACTCTTGTCACATTATTTTGCTCCATGTAAGTTTAATTAAATAATGTTAGTTTGGCAATTTTCCGCGGGGCGGAAGCAATGTTTTTGACTCCCGCAGTTTAAGTAGTCAGTAACTCGCACGGGACAGGAGAGATAACAACTTGGGAGATAAGTCTGTTAATATTTGTTTTGCCATACATACATTTATATTATAAGAGAGACAATACTTTAATTTGCTTTTATAAGTGATCTTGTCCATCTGTGCTATATATATAATATCTTGTACTTATATTATTGTTAATATATATAATATAATTTATATGTATATTTCTTAGTCCTAAGGGATAAATACTTTATTCTTGCTTGTGCCAATCATGTGGTTACACTGGTGACCCGCTCTATATTACAGCAATTTTACAATGTCCCTAGACTGAAAGGTCTTGCTGCTGTACAGGGTTACGAGCCGTGACGAACGATCTGGTAACATAGTTATGGGGGCCTGTGCCGGGAAATATTTTTCCCACTTAAACTTAACTGTGCTAATCTAACCTTGCCTTCCTAGGTACCAGTGTCTTGTGTGTTTTCTGCTATTAACTATTCCATGTGCCATGCAAGCCTTCCTGTGTGTCAAGTAACAACGTTTCACGATTTTGAGGTAAGTCATCCTATAACTTTTGTTTGTGCAGTGAGGCCAAGCGAATTTTCAGTGTGGTGAAAATTTTACAGTGAAGTGAAGTGCAGTGCCAGTGTGTTTATTATTATTATTGTGAATCAAGTGCCAAGTGTTAATCACGATGGAGGATCAAGTGTTGTTGTTGTTGGCTCAACCAAACTTTGAGGGACTTAAAAACCTAAAAAAGTCTGAGTTAGTAGACATGGCAAATCGATTGGATTTGACCGCCAACAACAGAATGGTTAAAGCACAAATTCTGAAAGTCATTGTGACGCATTTTGTTGAAAACGGAGATTTAGAGGAAGAAATTCTGGAAGTGTTACGAGAGGAGTCGAGTGATCAGATGACGTTAAAGCGTCTTGAGTTAGAAGCTCGTCAATTAGAGCTTGAAGCTCAAAAAGAACAGTATTAGAGCTTGAAGCTCAAAAGCAACAGAAATTATTAGAGGCTGAAGCTCAGCAGAGGGAGCTTGAGACTAGGCGTTTAGAACTTGCGGCACAAAACCAGAGAGTTTAATTGAGTTGCAACTAGAAGCAACAAAGAAGGAACAATTAGAGATTCAACAACAAATGGCTGACACTAATTTCAGGCTTGAAACACAGCGTATGGCAGCTGGGCATGGAAATTCTAGTAATGTTTCAATTAATCATGATAATAATCCCATAAGGATGAGTAAATATATAGAATTACCCAAGTTTAATGAGGAGGATCCTGAGGTTTTCTTTGCACATTTTAATAAGATTGCCATCAGTATGAACTGGCCAAGGGATCAATGGGTAGCAATTATGCAGTCTCAATTTAAGGGGCGTAGTCAGGAGGTTTTTACATCCCTACCTGACGCTCATAGTTTTGATTATGAATTTGTAAAGAAAAGCATCTTAAATGCTTATCAATTAAATCCAGAGGCACACAGGCAAAAATTTAGAAACCTAAGGAGGGTAAGTGATCAGACAATAGCTGATTTTACTCGTCAAAAGACGAAATATTGCAACAGATGGTTAAAGTCACTTTCAGTCACAGAGTTTGATGCTTTAAAGAATCTTCTTATCATGGAAGAAGTATTGTCTTGTCTCCCAGACAAATTGTCTACTTTTATGGCAGAACAAAAGAATATAACAGACATTTATGAGCTGTCAAAGCTCGCTGATGAGCATGAGTTGTTGACTAAGGCCCAGTTTACGGCCACTTCACCTAAGTCTAGTCATAGAGTAAATTACAATGCTCACAGAACTCCTTATCATTATAAGCCCACTCCTAGTCCGCCAGTTACTCCCGTGAACTCTTCTCTTACTAACCCTAAGATTGTTACTCCACTGCCAGGATCATCTAAGCCTAGTAATGCTCATTATAAACCTGCAGTTGGTTCTACCAGTGTGCCCACTTTCAAGCATTGTACACATTGTAAGAGAAGGGGTCATGTGATTACTTCATGTTTTAGTTTGCATCCTGAACTACGGCCAACTGGTCTTATTATGAGTAAAGGATTGCAACATATTAATTCTTCATGTACTACAGTCAATCCCAATTGGATGGCTGACTTTAAACCATATATTTCCACAGGTACATTATTATGTAATAATGGTAACCATAAGACTGTTCAATTACTCCGTGATACTGGAGCTTCACAGTCTCTTATTGCCCAAAATGTACTTGCTGATGTTGACACCCGAGATCTGGGTGAAGTTGTACTTCTCCAAGGTATTGCCGGTAGAGTACAACCTGTATCTTTAATGCAAATTAATCTTGATTCTAAATATACTTCAGGATGGTGTAATGTTGGTGTAAGTAAGCAACTGCCCATTCCTGGGGTAGACATTATATTAGGTAATGATTTTGGCAACCGACAGGTTGCAGGGCCCAAGTGTCCCATAATGTTAACCAATCCCCAGAATGTATTAGCTAAACCAGAGGCAGATGATATTATTTACCCTGCTTGTGTGGTTACTAGATCAATGGGAAAAACAGGTGAGAGTAATTCTGATTTCACTGAGGTTGCTGTTCCCAAGACCAGGACCCCTTCAGGAAAGGAGTGGGAGGTGGATCTTGAGGATTCTTTTATGACTCGACTGGATGATGAGAGTGAGGCAGTAGTAGAAGCCCCGCCGAACCTAAGTCACAAGGAAAGTGAAGGTGAGGAGGCTGAACTATCTGTACCTTGCCCGCTTGTCTCCAGTGAACCAGTTGTCGAGAGTGAGGCCGAAGTAGCTATGGCTCCATTTTATTCTGATCAATCAGGAAAAGAGATCAAGCTACTAGGTTCTTGCCCGCTCGCTGCTGAGTCTGAGTCATTGCCCTTAAGTGTTGAACAGACTACTGATCCTAGTTTAATTAAGTGTATTTCTGAGGCACCTGATAATGTTGATGCATTGGAGGAAGGGACGGGTTTCTTTTTCCAGGATCGACTTCTGATGAGAAGGTGGAGACCCAAGGGAACTCCCTCTTCAGATGATTGTGAGATTAGAACCCAACTCGTTGTCCCCAATGATTATCGTAGGCAGATCTTGCAAGCTGCACATGATGACCCCATGGGAGGTCACCAAGGTATCTCAAATATGTACCATAAGATATGTAAATATTTTTTCTGGCCTAAGTTAAAGAAAGACGTGGTTAGATATTGTCATAACTGTGTACCTTGTCAACTTGTTGGAAAACCTAATCAATCTGTGCCTAGAGCACCATTGCAACCTATTGTAGTTCCTGATGAACCATTTACTCATGTTGTAATTGATTGTGTAGGTCCTTTACCTAAGACTAAGTCGGGTAACATGTTTTTATTCACTCTCATGTGTATGACTACTAGATTTCCAGAAGCTTATGCTCTGAGGAATACCCAAGCTCATAATCTCATCAAGTGTCTTGAACGCTTTTTCTCTTTGTTTGGGATGCCTAGGGTTATTCAGAGTGATAATGGGGGAAACTTTTGTTCTAAAGTTTTCAGAACTTTTTGCGAGTCCCGAGGGATTCAGCACAAATTGTCTAGTCCATATCATCCACAAAGCCAAGGTGGGCTTGAACGTTTCCACCAGACTTTAAAACAAATGTTGAGGACAACCGGAGAGACTTATCCACGTAATTGGGATGAGAATCTCCCCTTCGTGTTGTTTGCTGCGAGAGAAGGGTTACAAGAGTCTTTGGGATGTTCACCTTTTGAACTCGTGTTTGGTCACCAAGTGAGAGGTCCTCTTAAAATGCTCCACGAAAAGTTGTTGGGAGATGTCTCTGTTCATCAGAGTGATTTGTACTTGAGTAAGGTCAAGGACAAGTTGTGTCGGGCTCGTGAGTTGGCGAAAGAACATCTGGGAAGAACTCAACAAGCCATGAAATTACGATATGACAAGAAGTTCAAGGCTAAACTCAGGTCGTTTGCTGTCGGAGATTTGGTGTTGGTGTTGAAACCTCGTTTGGGGACTTCCATGTCCCATAAGTTTGCAGGACCCTACCAAGTGGTAGAGAAGGTGGGAGACCTAACTTATAAAATAATTAACCCTAATCTTTCAGAACCCCAAATGACTGTGCACATTAACAGATTAAAAGCTTATGTTGGACCAGGTGTAGTAACTTGTTTTAGTCGGGAAGAGTATACACCTGAGGATCATTGCAGTGAGGGAAATGATGTTAATATTCAACTTCTCAGTTCCAGTTCCAATGGCAGGGAGATGCTATGTCATTTACAGGAGGAGCAACGTGATGAGTTCCAGGTTCTGCTGGACAACCATACATCTCTGTTTGGGGAGGTTCCCACTCAGACCCACCTCATCACCCACGACATTCAGCTCCTGGACAACACACCCATTCGACAACATCCGTACCGAGTGAATCCCGAAAAGAGGAAGATTCTACAAGCAGAAGTGGACTATCTGCTCCAGCATAATTTCATTCGGCCAAGTCAAAGTACTTGGAGCTCTCCGTGTTTATTAGTGCCAAAACCAGGAGGAACCTGGAGATTGTGTGTTGATTATCGTAAACTGAACAAAAACACTACTGTGGACTACCCAGTGTTAACTAGTAGAAAAGGAGTCCAACGGTTTATTGGTATGTGTGCATACTATAGGCGTTATTGTAGAAATTTTTCAACAGTGGCTGCTCCTTTGACAAATTTGTTACGCAAGCATGTAAAATTTCAGTGGACACAAGATTGTCAGAATGCTTTTCAGAACCTAAAGGGCATATTGTCTACATCACCTGTTCTTGCTAGTCCCCAATTTGATAAACCTTTCATATTACACATTGATGCGTCAGATGTTGGTATAGGGGCTGTGTTGATTCAAGTTGGTTTAGATAATATTGAACATCCTGTGTATTATTTTTTTTTTTGTGCTTAACATTTTTACTTCAGAAAAAATGCCATTGATCTTCAATCCATTGGATTTTTTTTTCTTGGAGGTGGAAGTGTTACGTACCTCTATAAGCTATGTAATTAAATACATTTATTTTGTACTTCTACATTAATTTGTACTTATATATATGCCTTGTTTTATCTGATTATATGTACATCTAAATATTCTTTACTTGTATGTAAGATATGTGTTGCCTGATTTATATGTTGAATTAAGCCTAACTTTTCCACCCGTGGGAACGATTAGAATCTTCTTTGTTGGTTCACAGTTGATTTCGTGGGAAAGTGGTTTTATCTATGATCATCAGTAGGAATCACTGATGGGAATTCTGTAATTGTTTGAACATTGGGGGGCAACATTCCGTGAGAAATTTCTAGTTCCTGGTGGCGGGGGAGCGTTGCCAATATTTCCCTTTGTTAATTTATTTTAATTACTGCATGTATTATTAATTACATTATTTTTGTTATGCATGTTATTCTGACCATTTACGAAGTTACTTTAAGATTACTCTTGTCACATTATTTTGCTCCATGTAAGTTTAATTAAATAATGTTAGTTTGGCAATTTTCCGCGGGGCGGAAGCAATGTTTTTGACTCCCGCAGTTTAAGTAGTCAGTAACTCGCACGGGACAGGAGAGATAACAACTTGGGAGATAAGTCTGTTAATATTTGTTTTGCCATACATACATTTATATTATAAGAGAGACAATATTTTAATTTGCTTTTATAAGTGATCTTGTCCATCTGTGCTATATATATATATAATATCTTGAACTTATATTATTGTTAATATATATAATATAATTTATATGTATATTTCTTAGTCCTAAGGGATAAATACTTTATACTTGCTTGTGCCAAGCATGTGGTTACATTGGTGACCCGCTCTATATTACAGCAATTTTACAATGTCCCTAGACTGAAAGGTCTTGCTGCTGTACTGGGTTACGAGCCGTGACGAACGATCTGGTAACAGAGCCCAACTGTGAATTTGACGTGTGTGAGGACACCTAGAGACACATTCAGTGGTGGAGTAAAGTGAGTTTTATTTGTTTCCATTTTCTCTATGTGCCGTGTATGTAATTTGCTCTAATTTGATCTCCTTTTTTAGGAGTGAAAGTGGTAACAGGGAGGTTTCCCTTGGTTATAAATAATTTCCATTATTATATTGGCCAGCGCTTATTTTACTGTTGTGTTGTGGTAAAGTGTGAATTATTGATAGATAATTTACAGGGGAAGTCCTTTACAAGTTTTGCCATGAGTGGCAGGGATGTACTGTGATGTACTGTGTTGTACCGTGTGTACACCGTAGACATGTTTGTCCTTGGTGGAATGCATTGTGTACTGTGAAGGATTCCGTGAGAATTAAAGTCATTTAACGTCACCGGGGGTCACGATTTACTTAACGAGGTCACTTGTTTTGTTGAACATTGTTGTGATTAACGTAGAGACGTGTAAAGGCAACAGCCACAGTGAAGTTCACGCAGTGGAGGAATTGTCAAGTGAACACTAATGTAGTGTTAATGATTTAACGAGCTGTCGTTAATTGATTGATTAACGTAAGGAGTTGTCCAGTCTGTTATGATCGGAGTCAATTAACTCCGGAGTCGGAGTTAGGTAACATAGGGGACATCAACCTAGCAGTGCAATCATTTCTTCAAAAAACTCTTAGCCTTTATAACACCCTCTGCCCTATGCTTACAAAGCAAGTCACAAACAAAAGGCTTAACAATCCCTGGCTTACAAAGGGCATACTTAAATCTATTAATAAAAAACATGACCTTGATAAAGAAGTATAGGTTAGGAACCGTCTCCAAAGAATTCTCAAAGAATTATTCGTTATTACTATCTAAGATAATTAGACGAGCCAAAACTAAATAATACGAAGATAAATTTACCCAAATAAAGAGCAACATTATAAAAACTTGGAGCACAATTTCACAAATATTGGGATCAAAGAAGATTTTAAACAACAAACCAACACTCCTGTCCAATAACGATGGTCAGCTTTCAGCCTCTGATTCTGCTATTGAGTTCAATAGGTTCTTCTCTTCCATTGGGTCATTCCTTGCAAATGATATTCCATCTTCCAGTACTGATGTTAAGGACTATCTTACAGGTAACTATCCACAGTCTCTGTACCTAAAGCCTACTAATTCCTCTGACGTCAATGAGAAAATCCTTTCCCTTAAAACCAAATCTAGTGCCCTTGAGAAGATACCAACATTAATTTACAAAAAATCCTCCAGATCCTTAGCCCCTGCAATTGCATTGCTCTTCAACAAGTCACTTGAACTCCAAACCTTTCCAGATATTCTAAAAAAAAAGCGAGAGTAACCCCTGTCCACAAATGTGGTGATCTCACAGATGTTAACAACTACAGACCTATATCAATCCTGCCTAACCTATCAAAAAATTTGGAAAAACTAATCTACAAGCAGCTTTACTCTTATCTAGCCAAACACAATATACTTAGCTCTTGCCAATATGGCTTCAGACCCAAAAAAAGCACTAACGATGCACTTATTAGTATGATTAACTTAATTCATGCAGCTCTTGATAAAAATGAGTTCCCTGTTGGGTTATTTGTGGACCTGCGTAAGGCTTTTGACACTGTCAACCACCAAAACCTTCTTCTTAAATTACATCATTGTGGAGTCAGAGGACACTCCCTGCAATGCATCAAATCTTACCTTACTGACAGGCTCCAGTATGTTTCTGTGAATAATTCAATTTCTCCCACCCTACCCATCAACATTGATGTTCCTCAAGGCAGCATACTTGGCCCTCTCCTCTTTCTCATCTTCATTAATGACCTTCCAAATGCCTCCCAACACCTCAAACCAATTCTATTTGCTGACGACACAACCTTCATTTACTCCAGTCCTGACCCCCTTGCTCTAAATGCCACAGTAAATACTGAGCTAAATAAAGTCCATCTTTGGCTAACTGCCAACAAACTCACCCTTAACATTGACAAAACTTTCTATATTCTGTTTGGCAACAAATCTTCTAAACAAATAAATCTCAAAATAAACAATACCTAAATTTGTAACAAATTAGATGGAAAATTCCTTGGTGTTCTCATTGACCACAAGCTGAATTTCCAGGGACACATTCTAAATATATAAAAAAAGTTTCAAAAACTGTTGGCATTCTTTCTAAGATCAGATATTATGTACCCCGCCCTGCCCTGGTTACTCTCTATTACTCCCTCATCTATCATATCTCAACTATGGTATTTGTGCTTGGGGTTCTACTACCCAAAATCATTTACGTCCTCTAATTACTCAACACAAAGCTGCTATTAGGACAATATCCAACTCTGGCCCCCAGATATCACTCGGTATCCCTACTCAAATCTCTGAATATGTTAGATATTAAGTCACTGCACATTCTCTCATGTGTATTATACATATATAAAACGTTGAACTGTAATGCCAATCCTGACCTCAGAAGCTTCATTGAAGGTTGTAACAGAATTCATGAGCACCACACCAGAAATAAATACAGTTTTGATATTCCAAGAGTACGAATTAATCAAACTAGAAATGCTCTACAAATCAAGGGACCCAGAATGTGGAATGACCTTCCCAACCATGTTAATGACTGTACCTCTCTTAACCAGTTTAAGATAAAAACGAAACTCTACCTAATAAATTCCCTGTAACCTACCTTACCCCTCTATTGTCAACCCATGTCTGTTATTTTTTTAATCAACGCTGTTTGTCGACCTATTGTATTTGTGCTGCTTTTTCAGTCATGTTCCCCCCCCCCCTTTTTTTTATCTTTATTTGTATTTGTTCTCAACACATTTTATTCTTTATACTCAATTAGTATTAAGTCTTAGATATTAATGTTTTTTCCTGCCCGAAACGCATTGCGTAATAGTGGCTTTAGGCATTGTACGTACTAGCTCTATCTATAAATCGATCGATTTATGTAAAATCACTTGTATGTATGTACCTTACCTGAATTGCGCTGTAATTAAGCTGCTGTAATTCGTTGGACTGATCAGATCTGTCTGCGGACAGAGGGATTAAGCACTCGTAGCTAATTAAAGAGAATTAGTAACCACCACTTAGTGAATTCACCAGGTGTTGACGTTGTTGTTTACACGGAGTGTCTTGTAACCTTGTGTGTGGTACAGTAGTCTACCCTCGTTAAGGTAATCTTGTCGTAAGACCGGAAGTGAACTGTCAGTTGAGAGACAGTAGGCTTTGTCAATACTCGTCTGAATTAATAGGCTGTTGTATTCAGTAAGTAATTGGGAATTATTCACCGAATGCTTGACTTTCAAGTTGATGTAATTAATTAATTTACGAGTTATTGCTGCCATTTAAGTGTCATTGAGACACGTGTAATGTCCTGAGAGACAAGTGTTAACGTAAGATTTTTATAAGGGGTTATCATTCTTGGATTAACCGCCTTGTTACTTGGTACCTCGTTGAGAGCAGCGAGCGCCAGTCAAGTTTTGTGATTATAGTATTTGTTCACCGTGAAGCCGTGACAATATTGATTGCAAGCTTGCGTCACCAGTGGGCACCACTTTGTTCAGTTAGTGTCATTAGTCAGTCAGCGATGACGGGATAAGGATACCGTGGGTCCATCAGGCTGTTGAATAGCTGCTCTTGAATGCGCCACTGGAGTGACAGTAAAGTAACGTAAATTCTTTGTTGTAGTAGTTTTAGTTTGTTTTTGTGAATAAATTGTATGTTATAGGAAACGGTCGTTTACGTCAAACCTTCCAATATTACTGCCCCACATTTCATGTTCTGCAACGATTTGCCTGCTTATGTTCATATCAAGTCTGTATCTGAAGCTCGAGTCCATTGCACAGCACCGCACTTCTATAAATACGAAGTGAGAATCCGTCGGCTACCCTTAATTAGTTTGTCAACTAGGAGGAGCCAGCGACCTAAGTGACAGGTGTTACCCGTGTGGTTTGCTCCCGCGGTCCTATGATCTTAGGCTTTAGGATTAAATATCTGCCACTGGCAGCTCTTGCTGTTTAAGGTCTGCCTCTCTTGCGAGGTAGTTATGATTAACGTAACATTAAGAGGAATTAATTCTTTTGATAACTGTCAAAGAAAAAAAATCTCACAGTATACTAATAATCTAGTGATATAATAATTTAGTGGTGTAATAACCTAGTGGTGTAATAACCAAGTGGTGTAATAACCAAGTGGTGTAATAACCAAGTGGTGTAATAATCTAGTGGTGTAATAACCTAGGGGTGTAATAACCTAGTGGTGTAATAACCAAGTGGTGTAATAACCTAGTGGTGTAATAACCTAGTGGTGTAATAATCTAGTGGTGTAATAACCTAGTGGTGTAATAACCTAGTGGTGTAATAACCTAGTGGTGTAATAACCTAGTGATGTAATAACCTAGTGGTGTAATAACCTAGTGGTGTAATAACCTAGTGGTGTAATAACCTAGTGGTGTAATAACCTAGTGGTGTAATAACCTAGTGGTGTAATAACCTAGTGGTGTAATAACCAAGTGGTGTAATAACCTAGTGGTGTAATAACCTAGTGGTGTAATAACCTAGTGGTGTAATAACCTAGTGGTGTAATAACCAAGTGGTGTAATAACCTAGTGGTGTAATAACCTAGTGGTGTAATAACCTAGTGGTGTAATAACCAAGTGGTGTAATAACCTAGTGGTGTAATAACCAAGTGGTGTAATAACCAAGTGGTGTAATAACCTAGTGGTGTAATACCTAGTGTGTAATAACCTAGTGGTGTAATACCTAGTGGTGTATAACCTAGTGGTGTAATAACCTAGTGGTGTAATAACCTAGTGGTGTAATAACCAGTGGTGTAATACCTAGTGGTGTAATAACCTAGTGGTGTAATAACCTAGTGGTGTAATAACCAAGTGGTGTAAAGCCTAGTGGTGTAATAACCTAGTGGTGTAATAACCAGTGTGTAATAACCTAGTGGGTGTAATAGTCTAGTGGTGTAATAACCTAGTGGTGTAATAACCTAGTGGTG
>WNGS01025268.1:0-11769 GCA_020271785.1 Procambarus virginalis | reverse complement strand
TTGCTGTTGAATGTTAGATTGGGGGCCAAACTCTCGCAGCCCTCTGGGCCATGGTCGAGGTGTCTTAATGGACAGTAGTAATCCTGCCATCCGGAACTTGACATGGGCATATTCCGGATTCACATCTACGACCCAACCTCATCAACTAGAGGATCATTTTTGCTTTGACGCACCTGACGTTTTAGGACAGGGCCTCTGCAAGCAAGCCACGTAGGTAGTGTTCGCCCTGAAGTAGACCTTCTTGTATGCTGGAAGAATCGTTCATGTGGTGTACAATTTGTAGAGGTACACAACAGTGATCGAATAGAGTGGAGTGCATCAGGAAGAACTACTTCCCATTGGGATACATCTAGCCTCTCGTCCTAAGAGCTAGCAGCACTGTCTTCAAATAATCCCATTGTACTTCTCAGCCTGGCCATTTCCTCTAGGGTTGTAAGGAGTCGTACGGCTAGTTGCTACCCCTTTTTTTTAGTAAAATCTTTCAACTCCTCCGACATAAACGAAGTTCCCCTATCAGAGTGTATAATGCAGGCATACCAAAGATTGCAAACAACTGCACCAGGCACTGAATTACTGTACCAGTAGTCATATCTGAACAAGGGAATGCAAAAGGAATCTAGAGAATTCATCTACAACAGTAAGGATATATTTATTCCTTGAATGTGATGGAAGTGGTCCTTTAAAATCTATGTTGAGTCTTTCAAATGGCTGAGTAGCTTTAATCAAATGCCCAGAGTCAAACTTGCAAAACCGAGGTTTAAGTTCAGAGCATGCAGAGCAAGAATTAGTCATCTTCTTCACTTCCTCCACAGAATAAGGCAGATTTCGACATCGGACAAAATGAGCCATACGAGACACTCCAGGGTGACACAGATTGTCATGCAATTCCTTTAATTCATCCATACTGGTGGCACCACATACACGTGAGAATGCATCAGCTGGTATGTTCTTTTTACCTGGGCGATATACAATGTCATAGTGGTAACAGGAGAGTTCGACTCGCCATCTAGCAATTTTATCATTTTTAATCTTACCAGCTGAGTTAGAGTTAAACATAAAAGCGACACTGCGCTGGTCAGTCACAAGCCGAAAATGGCGACCAATAAGATAGTGTCGCCACTTCCTTAGGGCTTCCACAATGGCATACGCTTCCTTCTCCACTGATGAGTGCCTTTGTTCACTATTTGAAAGTGTTCGGGAGAAGAAAGCTACTGGTTGTTCATTCTGGGTTAGGGTAGCGGCAATAGCATGATCTGAAGCATCGGTTTCCACAGTGAAAGGAGTTGTTGGGTCGATTGCTCGAACCACTGCCTCAGCAATGTCTTGTTTCAATCCTTCAAAAGCTTTCGCAGCAGCAGCAGCAGCTAAGGGAAAATCATTGGCATGAGAGAGAGGACGGATCTTCTCAGAAAAACTCAGCACCCAACGAGAGTAATGTGCAAGCATTCCCATTGTTCTGCGTAAAGAACCTGTGTTACTTGGTAGTGGAAGTTTTAACAGTGGCTCGAGGCGTTCCGGTCAGGTCTAATTTCTCCTTCTTGTATAAGATATCCCAACAGCTTTATAGACCTGAGTCGAAAACTACACTTTTCAAGATTCAGGGTCAGGTTATCTTCTCGCAACGTCCATAAAATGTTTCAGATTTTTATCATGGTCTTCCTCAGACTCTCACACACACAGACATCATCAACGTAAGCGAAGGTACCCTCCACTCCTTCTTTCTCAAGGATGCCATCAATTACCCTTTGAAAACTAGCCACTCCATTAGTGACCCCAAAAGGGATACGATTAAATTCAAAAGCTTCCCACAAGCTTCAAAGGCTGTATAGGGTTTTTCTTCCTCTGTTAAACCCACTTGATGGTAAGCACTTCTCAAGTCAGAGTGCTGTATACTTTAAATCTAGCAACATTATTCACAATCTCATCTATGTGTGGTAAGGGGTAGGCATCCAGCCCCGTGAATCGATTGATTGTTTGTGAATAATCTACAACCATTCTTTTCTGTGATGTTCTCCTTTAGTTACTAATACCTGGGCTCTCCATGGAGAATGACTGGGTCTAATTATCTCTTCACGTAGCATCCGAGCGGTCTCAGATTTAATAAACAACTTGTCAGCCTCAGAATAGCGTCTGGATTTTACAGCAATCGGCTTGCAGTCTGGTGCTAAATTACTGAAGAGAGATGGAGCCGGAACTTTGACGGCAGCTAATCCACATATTCTAAGAGGAGGTCTATCTCCTCCAAAAGCCATCTCAAGCACAGAATGATTTTGTAAAAAGTTATGACCTAAAATCACATCAGCACACAAATCGGGTAACACTTTGAGATTCACACCATGGTAAGTTTCTCCTTGTAATTCTAAGTCTACAGAACACTGACCCAGGAATTTTGAAGAGAACGATACAGTAGCCATAGAAACTGCCCCATTGTCAGGATAGACGAGTAACCCACTCTGGTCGGCAATATTCTTATGAATAAAGTTCTCAGAGCTACCAGTGTCAATCAGTGCACTGACTGGAATACCATTGATCTTAGAGCTAAGCACTGATTTATTGAGGCATGCGGGCGAAGTCCCAGCTAAAGTAGCAAGCATAGCAGCGGAATGTTGGGTGTTTGAAGCACTATTAGTCTGTTTCAGAGATCGGCAGACCTTAGCATAATGACCCTTTTTCTTGCAATTCATACACAGAGCCTCTCTAGCCGGACATCGACTGCGAGGATGTCGAGTGTAACCGCAAAAGAAGCACTTAAAACCACTAGTTGTAGCTGCAGAAACTGTGTCAACTTTTTCTTCTGCACTTTCTTGTCCTCCTAAGTCCTCCAGGTCTAATGAGAGTGCCATGGCAGCATTTGTAACCCCTGGCTGAGCATAAGAGGCAGAAAGTTTCTGTGCCGTTTCTAGAGTGTGAGCCTGGTCAAAGGCTGACTGTAAGTCTAAAGTTCTATTTTCAAGTAAGCGCTGCCTTATTGTGGCAGAACCTAGCCCATTAATGAAAGCATCTCTCACATAGTTATCACTGGCTTCTACAGCAGTCACTGCTTTGAACTGGCAATCTTTAGCTAATAACTTTAAAGCCTGAAGAAACTGATCAAGTGACTCACCGGGTTCTTGGCGCCGTGTTGCAAGCACATACCTTGCGAATACTTCATTCTTGGGCTTCACAAACAGTTCTGTTAGGGATTTTTCAGCAGCATCATACGTAGTGCAGTCAGCTATGTAGTCGAACACACGTGGAGCAACGTAGTTTATTAAGAGACACAGCTTGTCCACGGTGGGAGTATTTTCTTCTACTGCAAGAGTGAAGTTTTGGAACGTCTTGAGCCAGTGACGCCATTCTTGAGCGGCGGTGGTGCGTTTGGGTCAGTAGCAAACCGCTCGGGCCGTAGTAACCGCTCCATGTTCACTGGCTGAATTATTTGTTCAATAAATTGAGGTAAAGGAGAAGCATTGCCAGACATGTGGCTTTATTGAACAAATAATTACAGTACAGTTACATCCTGCAATACACAAGCCATATATTATACAAAACTTATAAAGACTAACAGTGCTTAAGATATATAATATAATAAGCAAAGTACACATGACTAACACTAGAACAAATAGAAATTAACTAGGAGTGAACATAAACTAACCTGTACACAGGCACGACACAGCTGGTCTGACAACAACAAAACAGTCAAGCGAGCATCCAAACAAAACAGTCAAGCGAGCATCCATCCGGGTACAATAATACAATAACACTTTTACTACAGTAAGCAATAGGAAATACTAAATAATATAAATGGTAACGTGAACGCTGTCCACTCTGGAGACCAACAAAAGGAAATGAAATACCATAAAATATAAACTTAAAAGAAATAATAAAGTAAATAATATAACAAATAAAGAAAAAATAACAAGGAATAATAGAACGCCCCCAGCTGCGCCCTCAGCTGCTGGACCATCGGCTGGGCCCACCTCCGCTGGTACAACAGCAGCTGTGCTTGGCCCCCAGGGGCATGCTCAGCAGGAACACCGCCAATTGGGCTGTCCGCTGCCGGAACATCGGCTGGGACCAGATCAGCCGGTACAACAGCAGCCGTGCTTGGCCCCCTGGGTCACGCTCAACTGGAACCCCACCAGCTGTGCCGTCAGCTGCCGGATCATCGGCTGGGACCACCTCAGCCGGAATAGCAGCTGTGCTTGGCCCCCAGGGGCATGCTCAGCGCGGAACAGCACCGGCTGTGCCATCAACTGCTGGGACATCGGCTGGTACCACATCAGCTGGAACAACAGTAGCTGTGCTTGGCCCCCAGGGTCGAGCACAGCTGGAACACCACCAGCTATGACATCAGCTGCTGGAACATCGGCTGGTACCACATCAGCCGGAACTGCAGCAGCTGTGCTTAGCCCCCAGGGGCATGCACAGCTGGAACACTGCCAGCTGTGCCCTCAGCTGCTAGACATCGCCCGGTACCACACCCGCCAGAACAACAGCAGCTGTGCTCGGCCCCCAGGGGCATGCTCAGCTGGAACACCCCCAGCTATGACATCAGCTGCTGGATCATCGGCTGGTACCACATCAGCCGGAACTACAGCAGCTGTGCTTAGCCCCCCAGGGGCATGCACAGCTGGAACACCGCCAGCTGTGCCCTCGGCTGCTAGACATCACCCGGGACCACACCCGCCGGAACAACGTACAGCAGCTGTGCTCGGCCCCCAGGGGCATGCTCAGCATTGGATCACCACCAGCTGTGCCAACAGCTGCTGGATCATCGGCTGGGACCACGTCAGCCGGAACAACAGCAGCTGTGCTCGGCCCCCAGGGGCATGCTCAGCTTGGCTCACCACCTGCTGTGCCAACAGTTGCTGGATCATCGGCTGGCACCACAATCAGCTGGAACAACAGCAGCTGTGCTGTGCCCCCAGGGGCTAGCTCAGCATGCCAGCCCTCGGCTGCTGGACCATCGGCGGGAACCACTTCCGCCGGAACATCAGTAGCCGGGACAGGCACTGGGTACACGCCGGGCACCGGGGACAATCCCAACTACAACAGCGCGCAGCACACGCTGGCATGGAGGGGAACACGGGCAGGACTGTACCTTAGGATAATGGAGAAAGGCCAGCTGCTCCGGCATAATTCTAATCTGGAAAAATATACTTTTATTAAAAAATTAGACGAAATAAAGAGCTGGCGACGCCAAATAAACATGACGAACCAAGCGCCAGTTAGGTTAGGTTCGGGTTGGTTTGGTTTGGTTAAGTTAAGTTAGGTTAGGTTAGGTTAGGGTAGTTTAGGTTAGGTCAGCCCAACCTGACATATTCATTCAGTACCAACGTAATGCCAGGAAGCTCTCCGGCTTCCTCCAGGCCTCCGGCTGTGCCACCACTGCTGGATCGTCGGTTGGGAAAGTAAGGTAAGCAATAGGAAATAACAAATATAAATAGTAATGTGAACACTGTCCACTCCGGAGACCAACAAAGGGAAATAAATACAATAAAATACTAAAATTTTTTAAAAGAAATAAATAATAAACTAAATAATATACAACAGCATTACAACAGCCGGTACAACAGCACCGTGCTTGGCCCCCAGGGTCACGCTCAGCTGGAACACCGCCAGCTGTGCCGTCGGCTGCTGGAACCTCGACTGGGACCACCTCAGCTGGAACAGCAGGAGTGCTTGGCCCCCAGGGGCATGCTCAGCTCGGAACACCACCGGCTGTGCCATCAACTGCTGGGACATCGGCTGGTACCACATCAGCCGGAACAACAGCAGCTGTGCTTGGCCCCCGGGGTCGAGCACAGCTGGAACACCTCCACCTGTGCCATCAGCTGCTGGATCATGGGCTGGGACCGCATCAGCCGGAACAACAGCAGCTGTGCTTGGCCCCCAGGGGGCATGCTCGGCTGGCACACCACCAGCTGGGCCAACGACTGCTGGACCGACGGCTGGGACCACATCAGCCTGACATCGGCGGCTGGGCTTGGCCCACAGGGGCATGTTCAGCCGGCACACCGTCTGCCGGCCTATCAGCTGCCGGGCATCGACAGCGTATTCACGTCAGCCAAGACATCAGTAGCTGGGCCTGGCCTGAGGCAGCCGGGCCATTAGCTGCTGGCGGTCCGTAGAATTACCCAAATCTACCCAAATGTACCCAAATCCTCCTAGTATTACGTAAGTAATGAAGAAATATGATATATTTACTGACTGTAATGTTGGTGCTGCACGTAGAACACGATCAAACCTATTTTCACTCTGAAATAATGTAATTTCATATTGAAATTCGAAGTAAATATGTAGCAGGTGACGCCATAGGAAGTCGACGGTCCAAGCGACAAAATTGTGGAGCGACTTATCCAAGATATATGGTCGCCTGGAGAGTGTTTGCTGCCATATCAGCCTCCTGTACACAGTGATCCAGTCGTCGCACTTCTTTGCTCAAATTGTCGCAAATTTACAAGTAGAATGGGTAAAGTAGAATGGGTATTTGTAATAATATCTTTCATAAACAGCCACAAAACATTTAATATTTATTTTTAAAAATTGTGTCTGGAAGTTAAATCAACACCACAGGACAATGATTTTGTTATATAGATACTATCGTTATTCGTTTGTATGCGTTCGCTACTTAAACTACCCATGTCGTTTTCGTTCATAGAACACCGAACCCAACACGCTCTCTGATATATTATTTAATTAATAGAGATTCACAAATAAAACTTATATTTTTATAAGTTTTCAGAAAGGCAGAGATCAAATAACTCTTGTGAATCCATCACAAAGATTATATCTTATTAGACAGGAAAGATATTCATATTTTAAACAAGGTTTCTTGGCCGACGCTCTCCCTATCGATGGGAACTATGACCTTTCAAAGACCAATGTTAATTTAATCTAGATACTGTAATAAACGAAGTTTTCTGTCATAACAAAGACAGACATATAAGCTGTATGTTAATACTTTAGCATAAATATAACTGAAGTGAAAGTGAAGATATATGCCTTTTATAGTTACGTGATGGCTATCTCAGGGAATGCGAAGGCCTGCAAACAAGTGAATCAATTGTGTAATTCATTTGCATATATGCAAACTCATATGCATATATGCATATTTGCATATATGCAAAATAAAATTAGATGGTAAGTTCCTTGGCGTTCTCATTGACCACAAGCTGAACTTCCAGGGACACATTCTAAACATATCAAAAAAAGTTTCAAAAACTGTTGGCATTCTCTCTAAGATCAGATATTATGTACCCCGACCTGCCCTGGTGACTCTCTATTACTCCCTCATCTATCCATATCTCAACTATGGTATTTGTGCTTGGGGTTCTACTACCCAAAATCATTTACGTCCTCTAATCACTCAACACAAAGCTGCTATTAGGACAATATCCAACTCTGGCCCCAGACATCACTCGGTACCCCTACTCAAATCTCTGAATATGTTAGATATTAAGTCACTGCACATTCTCTCATGTGTATCATACATATATAAAACGCTGAACTGTAATGCCAATCCTGAACTCAAAAGCTTCATTGCTGGTTGTAACAGAACCCATGAGCACCACACCAGAAATAAATACAGTTTTGATATTCCAAGAGTACGGCTTAATCAAACTAGAAATGCTCTACAAATCAAGGGACCCAGAATGTGGAATGACCTCCCCAACCATGTTAAAGACTGTACCTCTCTCAACCAGTTTAAGAATAAAACTAAACACTACCTAATAAATTCCCTGTAACCTACCTTACCCCTCTAGTTCAACCCATGTCTGTTATTTTTTTAAGCAACACTGTTTGTCAACCTTTTGTATTTGTGCTGCTTTTTCAGTCATGTTCCCCCTTTTTATTTTTTTTTATCTTTATTTGTATTTGTTCTCAACACATTTTATTCTTTATGCTCTATTAATATTAAGTTCTAGATATTAATGTTCTTCCTGCCCGAAACGCATTGCGTAATAGTGGCTTTAGGCATTGTATGTACTAGCTCTACCTATAATTCGATCCATTAATGTAACCTCACTTGTATGTATATACCTTACCTGAATAAACATATTTATTTATTTATTTATTTATTTAACTAACATTAAAGGTCTATATGTCAGCATAAACACAGATCTAAACGATAATGTGACTACATTTCAAGGTAAATATATCTTAAATGAAACCCAAGATATGGTTAAATATATAGCCAATACCACACCATCGCCGGTGTCCGGACACATGAAAACTTCCATTGCATCAGTGTCCTGCCAGGCGGCCAATACAGGCTTGGTTCCCGCTCATTTGCTGCAATGCTATTGGTCAATTGTAACTCCTTTTGTGTTGTGTGCCACGAGATGCCCGGCACCCTTGAAAACTCATTCACGTGAGAGAGACCAAACAGAGAGGACGGGTCTGTTCAGTCTATCGGCCAATAGACTGAACACCGTCTATTCCTCACCGTCAAGTTAACTCAGGGTCTTTGCAATATACCACACTCGCCCAGAATCACGAGTGAGTATATTGTTCAGAAGCCTAAAGTGACAAATCTCCAGAGCGAAACAGACTGGTATCAGGTAACTCCTGGTAACAAAGCTCGTTGTGAGTGACTTAGAGTGAACTAAGGCAGTGCCGCCGCCTAAGTAACCTGTGTGTGACTTTACCACAAGTGTACCTGCATGGTACCACAGCCGCCGCCAGCCGCCGCCAGCCACCACGAGCGTGTACCCCAGTACCTCGAGCGCCCGCCGCCGCCCTCACTCCTACGTGACGTCACCACCTTACGCACCGCCAGGGCCAGTGTGTGTGCGTGTGTCTGTCTGTTAAGCATACAGCACGCCCTACTCACGAAATCATCTCAAGATACTGCGAGTACCCTCCGTGTCTACGAGCGAAACCAGCTATCAGGCCACCTACGAGTGCTTGTATAACTGTGCCTGAGTGAGTGAGTAAGGAAAGGTACCTTCTCTGTAAGTACAAGATCTTGTCATTGTTTTATTGTGTCTGTGTTGATCTGAGGTATCAACCACAGTTTTCACCTTCTTATACCTGTCGCAGGTTATAGATGAATCGACAGTGAATGCGTGTTTATCTGTGTGGTATCACGGCATTTCACTCGTCTGTGTATGTGAGTTTCACATACACCCACACATTTAGTTATTGTGTGATTATTATTGTGCATGTTATTGCCTGTCCCATTGACAGTGTATTTGTTGATTTATTGCATATCATCATTACCGAGTATCCGGTTGGAACTCTTGTGATCCCTTTGCATACCGGCAGTTTGGTTGCCGTGTTAGTGATTGGCTGTCAACTGTGTTAAGTTAGGTGGTTCTCCACGAGTGGATACGAGTCGATTAGCCAGACGTCAAGAGTCTCGCTAATGCAACCATAGCTTTGCTGACGCCAATCTAAAGTAAATCAAGCACTCTGTGTATTAGTGGTTAAGTTAGTAAATAAACTACTGTTAAGCTTTGTGCGGGGTTTCCGTTGAACCACTTCTGAATACTGCCAATATTACTCAAGCCTTCAGCTCTAAGTGTCTTCAACACCGAGTTGCCCAAATCACTAAACTATAAATTTGAAGAGGACCCTAGGAGTCCCTTAAAGTGTTACATCATTGAGGAGATTCCAACGACCAACGTGGAGCAGGACCAGGTGAGGCTAGTCTGAGAAGAGACCCTCAAGGACTCTAACTCGACCTTGCTCCCAGGCCCTGTACGGTTGCTCTCGTATTTTCTATTCTGCTAATTCCGACAGTTTCGTAAAGCGTCTGCCACATGTACATTGGCGACGTACGCATTGCAGTCGTGACAGCAAAAAAAGAAACACCCCACTTCTGGCGCCCAACGTGTTAGGCTTAGTTGGAACCTATTAGCTAGGTTGTACAGTAATATTCCGCACTTAAATTTTCTCTGAAAATTCAAAAGTGACGAGCAGTACTCAGAGGATGTTTAACACCCTGTTAGGTACACACACCACCAGTATGTCTGAGTGTGTAGGGTACAAACAGCGCTACCTGCATCTTTACCTGGCCTTGACCACTCGTAGACCTGACGACTACGACACTCTTACTGAGCTAGAGTGTAACACCCTGTTAGGTACACACACCACCAGTATGTCTGAGTATGTAGGGTACAAACAGCACTACCTGCATCTTTACCTCGCCTTGACCGCTCGTAGACCTGACGACTACGACACTCTTACTGAGCTAGAGTGTAAGGAACGAGTGGAACAGCACATGAGGGCCGTGGAAGAGGTGATGCTACAAGCACACATGCAGGGTAGTACTGAGGTGGCGTGCACGAGTCTCATCACACTGGATGAAGCTACCGGTGGTGAGACTCCGGTGAGAGATAACACAGTGAGAGACAACTTGGAGGTAGAGACCCCCTGTGGGTGACGCCACCGAGAATGATGTCACCAGAATCACGCGCGCTGCGGAAGAAAACGGAGTCACACGGGAATCTAGCCCTTTAAATACTTCGTTGGGGGGATTCTATGAGGAAGAATCTCAGCCCAAAAGGTCCTTGTGGACGACACCAACTCAAAGAGTAGGTATTACAGGCTCGCAATTATTCACCTTAGAGGAATACCGTAGCCAAGTTAGGGAGTTGGGATTCGAAGGGAATAAAGTAGCAGAGCAAGCTATGAAACTCTGGACTGATCAGCAGGACAGAGAAAGCAAACTGTGGACTGATCAGCAAGAGAGAGAAAACAAACGCTGGACTGATCAGCAGAACCGAGAAAGTACTGAACGCATAGCTCGCATGCAATTGCAAGCAAGGCAGGATGACCAGACAAGTGGTCGTTCAACGAAGACTAACGTTGAACAAGGTAAGACTGTCAAACTACCTAAACTAGCTAACTTTGATGAAAGGGACGACTCGATGGATGCATACATCAAGCGTTTCGAAGGTCACGCCGCTGATTGTGGGTGGGAAAGATCAAAGTGGGCACTCGCTCTTAGTGCATTGTTAAAGGGTTGGGCACTAACCATCTACCACAGTCTGGGTCCGCACCAGCGCGGAGATTACGAGGCATTGACAACAGCGCTGCTGAACGGTTTTGGCATCACTGCAGACCAGATGCTAGAGAATTTCCGTAGGGCTCAATTGCAAAAAGGAGAGACATATGTGCTCATGTTACAGCGGCTAGAATCGAGTCTAAACCGTTACTGTGAACTCATGGAGACTGCTCCTGGGAGCATGGAGTTCTATCAACTGATGATTCGTGAAACTCTTTAGAAGCATGCGAATCGTCACTGCGTGTCAAGCTCAAAGAGCAAGAAATTGTGTCAAATCTGTCTATGGTCAAGCAAGCTGATCTATGGGCTGGGGCCAGGAGACAGGTGAAGGGGTGAAGCCGCACGAGAAGCATCATGCTACAGGTATTGGCGATGGAGCTAAGCCTAAGACTGGTGTGTCAGGGGAGCAGGGAAACTCCTCCAACAAGCATGTGCACAAGTGCTACACCTGTGGTAAGCCAGGCCATCGTGCAGCTGAATGCAAGGTAAACCGAAATCAGGTACATAGCAGGTGTGAGCTCAAGTGGTAAGAAACATCTCAACGTTGGAAAGGATCCACTAGCTTGGACCCTTGAGGTGGTGGACGGAAATGTTAACGGAAAATCGGCGAAAATCTTTCGTGACAAAGGCGCCACTACTCACATGGTAAGAAAGAGCCTAGTACAGCCAGGATCTGAGACAGGTAGACATATCTGTGTCAAAATTCCCAAATGGCTATACTAAAGAGAGTGGAGAGTTATGTGGGTCGACACACCTTACATCAAAGGTAAAAC
>WNGS01025260.1:0-10519 GCA_020271785.1 Procambarus virginalis | reverse complement strand
AGGATTTTTTATTGGTTTTGCAATTCAAGTAGCGATCAACTCCGTAGGTTTCGGGACCCTTACTCTCTCTAGCTACCAGAATCAAGGCACACTGATCTTTGATCTTGCAATGATTCCAAAGGCAGCAAAAATATTGATATCTACAGGAAATGGCGTCATCACCTATCAGCCCATTATTATCCTATCAATTTTTCTCGCCTTGACAAATAACTCTACGCGCAGCATCGGGGCATTAGCGACCATCGCATTCCTTTTCTACCTCATCATTTATTCCTCCTGGAGCAGCAGCTGGCATCTAGGAGATACATTTGGGCATCGGGGGTTTGTTGAGCTCATGCCATTGGTAAGCATTTGCCTTGCCCTGGCACTGACTAACATCTCAAAAGCCAGGAAGATCGCCATCTCTGGCGCTCTGCTGATTTCAGCCAGCATCACCACCAAGCTAATGCTGGAATCGTGGAGTTTCTCTCTACCCATCACCAACGCCACACTCAGTCAATATCTATCTGCGATCACCAACATTCATTTGCTGCAAGATCAAGCATTGATACTTCTAATTTCCACTGTGATTTTCTTCATATATGCTTATATGGCGATCGAAGAGCAAGACAAATCAATGATCAAATGCAGCACCTAACTGGCAAGGTGTAGTGATGGGGAAAGCACCACGGACAACTGACATCAGAAGAATGAGCGTCGATCATGATGATGAAGTCAAACAAATGCTCAGCGCGGCAGATCGCTCTAGAGTTGCGCCGAGCCCTTTCGACAGCTCTTCGGAACCTGGAACACTTCGGCGCCTGGTCGGATCGATCTGCTTTGCCGGCCAACACATATCCTTCATAGGAAGGCCCGCGCCACCCGAGTGAGCAGGCTACCTGCCTCACAGTAAGAGGGCCGCTTGCGCCCTCTAAAATACGGGGTTACCCGGGCGCCGTTCGGCGCCCGTTTCTTTTTCTGAACCCTTCTCCCATGACCACCTCGCGCATCGACGGCGTCGCCGTCACCACCCAGGCCAACGTGTACTTCGACGGCAAGTGCGTCAGCCACGGCATCACCTTCCCCGACGGCACGAAGAAGTCGGTCGGTGTGGTGCTGCCCGCCACCCTGACCTTCAACACCGGCGCGCCCGAGATCATGGAATGCGTAGCTGGCGGCTGCGAATACAAGCTGGCCGGCAGCGACGCCTGGCTCAGCTCCGGCCCGGGCGACAAATTCAGCATTCCTGGCAACAGCAGCTTCGAGATCCGCGTGAACCAGGCCTACCACTACATCTGCCACTTCGCTTGATCCACGGCTGAACCAGACACGAGCACACACATGGCCACCATTCTCCAAAACCTGCCCACGAAGCAGAAGGTCGGTATCGCCTTTTCCGGCGGCCTGGACACCTCCGCCGCCCTGCTGTGGATGAAGCAGAAAGGCGCCCTGCCCTACGCCTACACCGCCAACCTCGGCCAGCCCGACGAGTCGGACTACGAAGAGATCCCGCGCAAGGCCATGGCATACGGCGCTGAAAAAGCCCGCCTGGTGGACTGCCGCCTGCAACTGGCGCACGAAGGCATCGCCGCGATCCAGTGCGGCGCTTTCCACATCAGCACCGGCGGCATCACTTACTTCAACACCACGCCGCTGGGCCGCGCCGTGACCGGCACCATGCTGGTGGCCGCGATGAAGGAAGACGACGTCCACATCTGGGGCGACGGCAGCACCTTCAAGGGCAACGACATCGAGCGCTTCTACCGCTACGGCCTGCTGACCAACCCGAGCCTGAAGATCTACAAGCCCTGGCTGGACCAGCGCTTCATCGACGAACTCGGCGGCCGCAAGGAAATGAGCGAGTTCCTGATCGCCAACGGCTTTGACTACAAGATGTCGGTCGAGAAGGCCTACAGCACCGACAGCAACATGCTCGGCGCGACCCACGAAGCGAAGGACCTGGAGCAGCTGAGCAGCGGCATCCGCATCGTCAACCCGATCATGGGCGTGGCGTTCTGGAAGCCGGAGGTCGATGTCAAGGCCGAGGAGATCACGATCCGCTTCGAGGAAGGCCAGCCGGTCGCCCTCAATGGCCAGACTTTTGAGTCCCCGGTCGAGCTGTTCCTCAAGGCCAATGAAATCGGCGGCCGCCACGGCCTGGGCATGAGCGACCAGATCGAGAACCGCATCATCGAAGCCAAGAGCCGCGGCATCTACGAAGCCCCGGGCATGGCGCTGCTGCACATCGCCTACGAGCGCCTGGTCACTGGCATCCACAACGAAGACACGATCGAGCAGTACCGCATCAATGGCCTCAGGCTCGGCCGCCTGCTGTATCAGGGCCGCTGGTTCGACCCGCAGTCCATCATGCTGCGCGAAACCGCCCAGCGCTGGGTGGCCCGCGCCGTGACCGGCGAGGTGACGCTGGAGCTGCGCCGCGGCAACGACTACTCGATCCTTAACACCGAGTCGCCCAACCTGACCTATGCGCCCGAGCGCCTGTCGATGGAGAAGGTGGAAGACGCGCCGTTCAGCCCGCTGGACCGCATCGGCCAGCTGACCATGCGCAACCTAGACATCACCGACACCCGCGCCAAGCTGGGCATCTACGCCCACGCCGGCCTGCTGTCGATGGGCGAGGGCACCGCACACATCTTCAAGCTCGAAGGCGAGAAGGACCGCTGAGCCCAGCCAGTGGGTCGTGGGCGGGCGACCGGCCCGCCCGGTCAGAAGCCCAGAGTGAGGCCAAGCTCCAGCCCGCTGGCCGTGTCTCGCTCACCGTCCTTGAAGGCCTTGCCTGGCTTGAAGCGGGACAGGCCCAGGGTGAGCTCGACATGCTTTCCGCTGCGCCAGGCGAACAGCAGGTCAACCTCTTGGCCAATGTCGCGGTGGGCGCCGGCCGGGTCGGCGCTCAAGCGGCCACCGCTGAGTTGTTCCGAGGCCCTGACCTGGCGGGAACGGTGCCAGGCCAGCTCCACCGAGGCATCGTCCGTGAACCGCACACCGGCGCCCAGCGTGGCCACACGCAGGTTGGACAGCTCGGGGCGCAGCAGCTGGCCGTAGCGGTACATGCGCTTGAGGCCGCCGAGGCGGCTGCGGTTTTCCTGCAGGCCGGTCTGGCGGAAGTTGTGGTCCGCCGCGTCGTTGGCGGCGCCACCCGAGCCCTGCGCCAGCGCCACCGACAAGCGCGGTTTCAGGGCCCCCGGCAAGGCCAGCGTCGCACCCAGATCAAAGGCATGGCCACTGACCCGGCGGTGAACCGTGTCGTCGGCGCTGAAGCGGCCGGCCTCGTCCTCGTCAAAGCTGGTGAGGCTTTCGGTGCCCGCATCCAGGCCGTGTCCAGCCAGTAGTTCAGCCGGTGGTCCGCGCCCAGGCGCCACTCGCCGCTGGCGCGGGCGCCGAACCAGCGCGCCCGCAGATCGCTGGCGTCGACCGCGTCTTCGTTGGCGACCCGGCCTGACTGCACCCTGGAGCCGTCGCGCGTGAGCAGCCAGAAGCCGTCGAGCCGGTGGGCGTCGGTCAGGCGCCAGCTGGCCTGGCCGAAGAAGCGGCTTACGCCTTTGAGCGCCGGGTCGATGCCGGCCTGGTTGCGGTAGACCTTGGCCAGTTCCCGCGCCACGCCGGCGTCCAGTCCCCAGACCTTGTCATCCCAGCGCAGGCGCACCGAGTCCAGGTCTTCATCCCACCACCAGGCCCGCCGCTCGCTCAGGTTGATGCGACCGGCCTGCAGCACCAGCGGACTGCGCTTCGGGTCGGACCAGCGGGCCCAGGTCTCACCGCGCCCGACGGTGACGTTGCGTTCGGTGTCCGAACCCTGGCGGGCCGACGTCTCGTGCAGGCCCACCACCTCCAGCCGGTCTGCAGCGTCGGCGACCAGTCCGAGGTGGCGCGCAGCTTGAGCTCGTGCTCCTGGTCGCGGCGGTCCGGGCGCGCGAGCGCCGCAGGTCGAAGTTGTTGCGGCGCTCCAAGGAAGCGTCCCAGCTGCCCTCGATCCGGTCGGAACGCCCATCGGCTGCACCCAGACGCCCTCGGCGGTGCCAGCGCCGGGGACTGGGACCACGCCGGTCCCGCAGGACCGGACATGAGGAAGGCCAGGGCCAGCCAGCACCCGGCGCTTGTCGTCGGTGGATTCATGTTTGTGCCTTTTCAATCAGACCACGGTGAACGAACCGGAAACAACGGCGCCGTCGCTATCGGTGTGGGGTCCGGCGGCTGGCAGCAACTCGCGCATGCACCGCCAGCGCAGCGCGGGTTGCCTGGCCAGGCGGTCCAGCCAGCCGCCCAGAGCCTCATGCTCTGCGCCGTCCATCACCGCGTGGTGCAGCATCAGCCCCATGGGCCGGCCGGTGCCAGCGCTTCGGTCACTGCGCCCGCCAGGCGGCGTCGAGCGCCTGGGCGCCCCCTTCGCGCCAGACCCGGCTCCAGTCGAGCCCGATGTCGATGCACGGCAAGACGCGGTGGCTGGCGCGCGCTGCTCGCGCGACAGCGCAGCGAAGCCCAGCTCCGCCAGCAGGGCCGGGGTGGTGAGCGCACAGCGGTTCCAGGGCGGCGTGAAGATTCTGTCCACCCGACCGCCGAGGCGATCGCACAGGCTGCGCCAGCCTTCGAGAAGGTCCTGGCGCTGCTGCGCGGGCGAGCGCGAGGGCCCGATTCACACTTGCGGCCGGCGGGCTCGTGGTTGGTGTGTGAGAGGCCGTGCATGTGAACGCCCAGGCGGGCGCCAGCGTCCATGCGCCGCGCCAGTTCGCGCGCCAGCGGCTCACCCAGGGCCAGGGAAATGGCGGCAGGTCCAGCGGCAGCCCGGCCCGTTCGAACAGGTCCAGCAAAGGGAGCAGACGCTCGTCGTGCCAGCCCGCGTCATCATTGCGCACGAAGACGTCCAGCGGTTGCGACAGCCCGGACAGCGCCGCCTGGGTCAACGGTGCCCAGGGCATCATGCCGCCTCCTGTTGCTGTGCCCGGTGGCTGGCCAGGGCGTCCAGCAGCGCAACGGCACTGCGCCGGGCACCGTCGATGTCCAGCGACGCGTGGGCCGAGGAAAACGACAGCAGCCGCTGCAGGGAAGCGCGCATCGCCTCGGGGTCTGTCGGTCCGGTGCCGTGGTTGAGCATCACCCCCAGGGCCGCCAGGCGCGTGGCCCGATCGGCCTGCTCGTTTTCGGTGGCGGTGCTGTAAGGCACGACCAGGGCCGGTACCTGCGCCACCACCAGGTCCAGCGCGGTGTTGTAGCCGCACTGGCTGACCGAGGCGCGCGCCCGCCTCAGCTCCGCCACCATGTCGGGCACGTGCCGCACCAGGGTGACGTCCGCCCGGCCCCGGGCAGTGTGCCGCAGCTGCACCCAATGGGCTTCAGGCAGGAACGGGCCGGCGATGATGCGCAGCGGAGGCGCCTCGGGCATCGCGGCCTGCGCGTCCATCACCGCGCGGAACAGCGGCTCGCCCACGATGCCGCCCCCGGCCGAGACCAGGATGTGCGGACCGCGCTCGACGGCGCCGCCCGCTCACGCGCGGGGAGCACAAAGCCGGTGTAGACCACCGGGGTGTTCAGCGGCTGGCTGGGCCGGAAGCTCTCGTCCAGCCGGGCAAAGGCGGCGTCCGAATGCACCAGCACCAGGTCGAAGTAGCGGTCGGTCAGCCACCGGGCGCGGTCATCGTGCACCTGCTGATCCGGCCGCACGCTGACCAGGATGTCGCGCAGGCTGCAGGCCACGATCGCCGCATGGCGCCGCGCTGCGCGGATCATCGGCAGGATCTCGCCGGCGAACTTCTTGCGACCGAAGGGAAACAGCTCCACCAGCAGCACCGCCGGCCGGTGGGCCTCGACCGCGGCGCCGATCAGGCCTTGCGCTGGTCCCACACCGCCTGCATGTCCTGTCGCCCCTCACGGCTGACGATGGTGTGGCCGTCGTCCATGCCCACCGGCGGCAAGTCGATGCGCTCCATGCCTTCGGGAATGCGCACGCCGTCCGGCAGCCGGCCGCCGTTGAGGAACACCACACGAAAGTGCGGCGTGAGCGCCTCGACCAGCGCGAAGCTGCGGGTCAGGTGCCCGATGCCCAGCGAATGCTGGCAATAGAACATCAGGCAGGGTCGGGTCATTTCAGGCATGGCGTCGCTCCACAAGGGCCAGGTAGGCACCGCGCGAGCGCATCAGCGCCTCGTGGGTGCCCTGTTCCACCAGACGACCGTCGGTCATCACCAGCACCCGGTCATAGCGGCCCATGTCCGCCAGGTCGTGTGCAATCACGATCACCGTGCGGCCGCGCTGGGCCCGGGTGATGGTGTCGTGTATCTGACGGGCCGACGCCGCGTCCACCGACGCGGTGGGCTCGTCCAGCACCAGGATCGATGGCGACTTCACCAGGGCCCGGGCCAGGCATAGGCGCTGACGCTGGCCACCGGAGAGCGTGGCGCCCCGCTCGCCCAACTCGGTGTCATAGCCCTGAGGCAACTGCACGATGAAGTCGTGGGCCTGCGCCGCCCGTGCGGCCTGCTCCACCTGCTCCAGCGGCGCCTCGGGGCAGCCATAGGCGATGTTTTCACGCACCGAGACCCCGAACAACAGGTTGTCCTGAGGCACCGTTCCGATCACCCGCGCCAGGCTCTCGTGGGTGAAGCGCCGGACGTCCTGACCGTCGATCAGGATGCGACCGCCCGCCGGCTCGTACAGCCGCAGCAGCAGGTTCACCAGCGTGGACTTGCCGGCGCCGGACGGCCCCACCAGTGCCACCCGTTCGCCCGCCGCGATGCGCAGCGAGAGCCCTTTGAGAATCGGCCGCGCGGGGTCGTAGCCGAAGCTGACGTTGTCGAACACGATCTCGCCGTCGGGCTGCACCAGTTCCACCGCGTCGGGGGCATTCACCCGTCCGCGGCGATGTCCAGGATCTCGGACACACGCTGTGCGCTCACCTTCGCCCGCGAGACCTTGACCGACAGCCGCCCAAGGTCCTTCACAGGCTTGTAGAGGCTGGTCACGTAGGCGATGAAGATCAGCAGCTCCCCAGGTGTCAGCTGCCCGGCGAGCACCTCGCGGGCCCCCACCAGCACCGTGATGGCGGTGCCCGCGGCGCTGATCACCGCGATCGCCTTGACGATGGCGCCGGTGGTGCGCGTGCTGCGCATGCCGCTCTCGTAGTTGGCCGCGATCTCCTGCTGAAAGCGGTCTTCCTCGAACTGGTGCCGACCGAAGGCCTGCACCAGCGCCATCGAACCGAGCACCTCGTTCAGCCGCGAGGCCATACGGCCTTCGTGCTGGCGCTGTTCGCGCATGTTCTTTCTGACGCGCCGGTTGAGCACCAGCATCACGATCAGCAAGGGCGGCAAGGTCAGCGCCACCACCAGCGCCAGCCGCCAGTGGACCCAGAACATCATGGCCATCATCGCCACCACGGTGAGGGCATGGCGCACGAAGGTCAGCGCCCAGTCGGCATACAGGTCACGCAGCAAGTTGGTGTCACCGGCCACCTTGGTGATGAGTTCACCGGTGCGGCTGGCCTGGTGGTGCACCAGCGACAGCCGCTGCAGGTGCGAGAACAGTTCGCTGCGCAGGCGCCAGGTGATGCGGTGACCCACCTGGGCGCTGGTGTAAACCTGCACATACGACAGGGCGCCGGAGGCCAGCGCGATCGCCGCGATCGCGCTGGCCGACAGCAGCAGCGCCGGCCAGGTACCGAGGTCCAGCAGCGGCTGCAGCTGCCACAGCGTATCGGGCAGGGGCTTGGCCAGCAGGATGTGGTCAAAGATCAGCTTCAGCGGCCACGGGCCAGCACATCGGCCAGAACCACGCCCAGCAGCGAAAGCGCCGCCAGCAGCACCGCGCGGCGGTTTTCCCACAGGCTGGTCCGCACCAGGTCGCGCAGGCGCTGCCCCGGTCGGCGGGGGGCGGGCCTGCGTTTCATGGCGGTTCTCCCGACCGCTCCATGGCATCGGTGATCGCCGCGGCGCGCTGGAGGCAGCGCTCCATGGTCTCGCGCCAATGAGGCAACTGGAAGATGAAGGCGCGGCAGGCCTGCAGCAGTTGCTGCACCGCCTCGTGCCAACGCAGTCGGCGTTCATCGAACAGTTCGGGGCAGGCATGGGCATAAGCCTGCGTCAACGCATCGCCCCAGCGGGCGCGACCGTCGACACCGAGCTTGACCAGAAATTCCGCCAGGTCCTCCATCGGATCACCGAGCGCGACCTCGTCGAAATCGAACAACACCATCCGGTCACCCGCCACCAGGAACTGGTCGGGGTGGCAGTCGCCGTGGATCAGATGTTCGTCGCAGGGCGACAGGCTCCCGCTCAAGTGCAGAAGACCCGGCACGCTCAGGTTCACCAGCGAGGCCAGTTCGGGCGCCGCCCGTGACACCTTCTTGGTGCGCAGGGGCAGTTCGTAGCGCCAGTGGTCCAGGCCCCGGCGCCGGCCCTCGGCCAGCGACCGCGGCGCCCGGTGCAACGCCGCCATCGCCGAGGCGACGCTGGCCAGGCAGACATCGGCATCGCCTTGCGCCAGGCGTTCGGTCAAAACCTGCCCGCGCACCTCGGCCTGCCAGACGCTGCGGGTTGGCGCGTCGTAGCCCAAGGGCTGGGCCACCAGCGGCGCGTCGGGCTGACGATGCGCCTCGACCCAGAAATGTTCCAGACAGCGCTGGATAGCGCGACCTTGCTCGTCGGCAAAGGTCTTGGCAAACAGATGGCGCGGCGCCCGCGGGTCGGTCGTGTCCGTGTAGCGCAGCGTGGCGCGCGACTCCGGCGTATACCGCAGCAACTGCACCTCGCTGGCATGACCGTCCCACCATGCATTGGCGCAGCCCGGCCGCATCAACGTGCCCAGCTGGGTGAGCGTCGGGTCCTCGGGACAGCGCCACAGCAGCAGGTCCAGTTCGGGCAGATGCAGCGGCGAACCCGCCACCTTGGCGCGGCCGCTGGCGCCATCACGAAAGGCCTTGGCATACAGCAGCCAGGGCTGGGCCGGCTGACCATCGGCGCACCAGTCCAGTTCGATGCAGAAGGTCAAGGGGTGCGGGTTGCGTCGCGCCGAGGTGTTGCGCCGGATGCGGTTAATGCGCAGGTTCCGCACCTCCCCGCAGCCTTCGCGCGGCTGCAGCGCCCGCTGCAGCAGCGTCTGCACCGTACCCGGGTCCAGGCATGCGTCAAGCGCCAGGCGGGATGCCGGCATGTCCATCACAGCAACTCCGCCGCGCCGGGCCGGCTGAACGCAGCCACCAGCTCCAGCAGTCGGGGAACAATGGCGTAGCGCCCCGGCTTGAGGTTCACCACGCAGCGCCAGACCCGCTGCACCAGCAGCGCCCAGCCGGTCGCCCAGGCCACCGCGTCCAGATTCACCGCCTCACTCCGCGCGGCGCCATAGGCCTGCAACAGGGCGCGCCAGGCGGGCGCCTCGATGAACGGGTCCTTGCCGGCCAGCACCGCGCGGTACACCGCATCGGCCACCCAGGCCCCCAGCTCCAGCTCGCGCGGCCCCATGCGCATGCCGTCCAGATCGATCAGCCACAGCCGCTCCCCGTCAACCATCACGTTGCGCGGGTGCAGGTCACCGTGCAGCGGGCACAGCGGCAGAGCAGACCGGTGCAGCCAGCCTTCGCCCAGCGCTTGCGCGCTGGCCACCGTGGCACCGTGCAGATCGGGAAAACCCCATTTCAGGACCTCGATCACCTTGCGCAGCTGGGCCCAATGCAGCCTCATGTCGTGGCCGCGCTCCAGCGACAGGGGCGTGCCGTGCAGCGCCGCCAGCTGCGCGCCGAACGCGGGCATGGCCCGCAGGGCCTGCGCCGGTGCGCAGTCCAGCAGCGCCACACCCGCCACCCCTTGCTGCCAGAACACGCCGCCGTCGGCCTGCAGCAGCAGTGGGCGGGGCACGTGAATGCGCCCCTCGCGGCAAGCTTCGCTGCCGTGCACCTGGCACAGGGTCAGGTACGACTGCGCCGCCGACGGCTCGCGGCTGGCCTTGCCGTAGGCCAGGTACGGTTCAACCCCCTGCCCCAGGTCCAGCCCGAGCCGGGCGCGAACGGTCAGCCGACTCTCCGGCACGTACTGCACCACCTCCAGCGCATGGTGGGCGCAGAGCGCACCCGCCGCCCGCTGCTGCCCCACCAAAGCGGCCACCAGGGCAGGCACGATCTGCGTGGCGACCCGGCGCGCATCCGACAGCCACTGTGGCGCCGCCAGCTTGCTGTCGTTGGGCCACCACCAGGTGAGCATGCTGCGGGAGGGCAGCAGCCGCAGCGCCGGGCCCGCCGCCGACGCCAGCGGCTCCTGCTGCAGCGCGCGCTCCAGCCGTCGCAAGGCTTCGTCGTGCGCACACAGCCGCGCCGACACACGCTGCTCGTATTCGCTGCCGTCAGACAGACGCCGGATGCGCAGCCGGTACGACACCGAGCAGTTGCGCCGCGGCCGGTACTTCACCCGCTCGACCTCGCAGCCCTCGACGCGATCACCGGCCGACCGCAATTCGTCCGCGAACACTTGGCGCATGCGCTGCGCGTCCAGCGCCTCGGACAGGCCGGGCAGCACCGGGTCCTGCGGAAAGTCGGGCGAGC
>WNGS01025237.1:0-10714 GCA_020271785.1 Procambarus virginalis | reverse complement strand
CACCCCACTGCTAATCCACCCCAGGATAACCGTTCACAACTGATTCTCAAATCACTCCCTCCCCAAATCAGCCCTCTTCCCCCTGCTTATCTCCCCAACACCTCTCCTTGACCCTTCTGACCTCACTGCAGTCAAATTCACCCCACATTCCAAGGACCCCCTCATCCCTCAACCCCCAATCCCATCCAGCCTTCATCCCCTCAACCCCCAAAAACCCACCCAGCCCTCATCCCTCAACCCCAAAAACCACCCAGCCTCATCCCCTCACCCCCAAAACCTACCCAGCCCTCACCCTCCTCATCCCCTCTCCTTCCATGTGACCCCCCACCCTGGCGAGGGGGGTGGGAGGTTCCTCCCACCCCTCTATCCTCCCCCTCCCGACCTCTCAACCTCATCTGACTCCCAACCTTACGCTATCCTCCAACCCCCTAGCCTATCAGACCCTCCCCAATCTTCAGACCCAGTATGCCCTTCCTACCCCAGACCTACTACCCAGGCCCTACCCCAAACCCTCCTACCTACCTCCCTAGAAGCCCAGCCCCCAGTAGCCCCCAAGCACCTCCCGATCTCTTTCACCCCCCATACACCCCCCGGACCCCCCCTTACACCCCCCGGACCCTCCCCACCCCCAGTCATCCCCAGACACCCCCAGATCCCCCAGGTCCCCCCTCCCCCAGTCACCCCCCAGACACCCCCCAGATCCCCCAGACCCCCAGAGACAGGGGGAACCCTGGAACAGGAGTTCCATGAAGAGTCTCAAGGTATGGTACACCAATGCTGATGGGTATCTAATAAAGCAGAAGAGGTAAAAGAAAGAGTGAGTGAGGCAGATCCTGACATAGTTGAATTGTGGAAACTAAAATTAATGACTGATCTCAGATGCAATCTTTCCTGAAGGGTACCAGGTGATAAGAAAAGAGAGGACACAGAGACAGGGAGGGGGAGTGGCACTCCTAATAAGCGGAAATGGCAGTTTGAAGACCTGGAAATCAGGTTACCAATGAGAGCACAAGCTTCATACATGGAACTCTAACAGTAGATGGGAGGAAGATTGTGATCTTAGTAATCTACAATCCCCCACCAAACAGTAGAAGACCCAGGCAGGAGTATGATGACAACAACAAGGCATGCATAGATGAATGCAGAAGGCAGCAACACTAGCCCACAGAATGAGAGCGAATGCTGGTCATGGGGGACCTAAATCATGGAGAGATAAATTGGGAATCAAGGAATCCCCATGGAGGGGACGAAACGTGGGGAGCAAAATTAGTAGATGTTATAGACAGGAATTTCCTAACACAGCATGTGAAGGAAGACACAAGGAAAGAGGAGGAGATGCACCGAGCCTATTAGACCTGATTTTCACCCAGAACGTAGAAGATATCGAGAATTTGGAGCATGAAATACCTCTAGGGGCCCAGTGACCATTGTGTCCTAGTCTTTGACTACATGAGGAATTCAACTTATGACGATGGGACAAGAGATCTGGGAAAGGAGAGTGACTACGGAAAGGGGACTATAGGAGGATAAGGGACTATCTGGGAGAAGTGCAGTGGGAGGAAGAAATTAGATGGAAAAACAGTCCAAGATTATGATGGACCTAGTCATACAGAAATGCCAAGAAGCCGAAGAGAGATTTATACCAACAGTAAAGGGAAAAAATAGAAGGAATATAATAACCCTTGGTTTAATAGACAGTGTCAGGAAGCAAAAAAGGCCAGCAGGCGGGAGTGGAGGAAGTTCAGAAGACAAAGGACAGAGGACAACAGGATCAGATGCAACAGAGCTAGGAACGATTACATTAACATAAGACGAACATCGGAAGGGGACTATGAGAACGATATTGCAATCAAAGCAAAAAAACAACCTAAGCTACTACACAGTCATAAGAAGGAAATGTCGGTGAACGACCAAGTGACAAGGCTAAGGAAGCAGAGGGGCATATACTGAAAATGACAAGGAAATCTGTGAGGCACTGAATGCCAGTTTCCATGGAGTGTTCACTACGAGCCGAGCAGCTCCCATTGTTGGAGGGGTTACCCTAGATGAAGACTATCATATAGAGGTGACCAGAAGAGGTAATGAAACAGTTGACAACTCTAGATGCATCTAAAGCAGTAGGACCAGACAAAGTATCACCGTGGATACTAAAAGAAGCGGCGCAGGCCCTCAGCGTGCCTCTGGCGATGATCTTTAATGAGTCACTTATGTCGGGAGAATTGCCCAGTTGCTGGAGAAGGCAAATGTCGTGCCGATCTTCAAGAAAGGCGATAGGGAGGAGGCACTTAACTTAGACCTGTATCAACTGACAAGCATCCCCTGTAAAATACTGGAAAGAATAATTAGGCTACGACTGGTTGCGCACCTGGAGAAGTTAGGTTTGTGAACAACATCACATGGGTTCTGGACAGGGAAATCGTGCCTAACAAACCTTCTGGAATTCTATGATAAAATAACGAGGATAAGACAGGACAGAGATGGTTGGGCAGACTGCATATTCTGGACTGCCAAAAAGCCTTTGATACAGTACCGCCACATGAGACTGCTGTTCAAACTCGAGAGGCAGGCGGGGTAAGGGGAAAGGTCCTAGCATGGATAAGGAACTACCTAACAGGAAGGAGCCAAAGAGTTACGGTAAGGGGCGAGAAGTCGGACTGGCGAACAGTAACAAGTGGAGTACCACAAGGATCGGTACTGGGACCAATTCTATTTCTTGTATATGTTAACGATATGTTTACGGGTGTAGAGTCCTACATGTCGAGTTTGCGGATGACGCAAAGTTGATGAGAAGAGTTGTGACAGATGAGGATTGCAGGATCCTCCAAGAAGACCTGAACAGGTTGCAGAGATGGTCAGAGAAATGGCTATTGGAATTCAAACAGACAAATGTAAAGTTATGGAAATGGGAGTAGGAGATAGGAGACCAAAGGTCAGTACACAATGAAGGGGAACAGTCTACCTGTGACGACGCGCGAGAGAGACCTGGGTGTGGACGTAACACCTAATCTATCTCCTGAGGCACATATAAATAGGATAACGACAGCAGCGTACTCGACACTGGCAAAAGTAGAACATCATTCAGAAACCTAAGCAAGGAGCATTTAGGGCGCTTTACACTGCCTACGTGAGGCCAGTCTTAGAGTATGCCGCCTCATCATGGAGTCCCCATCTGAAGAAGCATATAATGAACTAAACTGAAAAGGTTCAGAGGTTTGCAACGAGACTCGTCCCTGACTACGAGGGATGGGGTATGAGGAGCGCCTGAGGGACTGTGCCTTACGACACTAGAAAGAAGAAGGGAGAGAGGGGAATGATAGGAACGTATAAAATACTCAGAGGGATTGACAGTGGACTAGACGAAATGTTCACACGGAATAGTAACAGAACGAGGGGACATGGATGGAAGTTGGAACTCAGATGAGTCACAGAGATGTTAGGAAGTTTTCTTTTAGCGTGAGAGTAGTGGGAAAATGGAATGCACTCAAGGAACAGGTTGTGGAAGCAATACTATTCATAATTTTAAAACCAGGTATGATAGGGAAATGGGACAGAGTCATTGCTGTAAACAACTGATGCTCGAAAGGCGGGATCCAAGAGTCAATGCTCGATCCTGCACACATATAGGTGAGTACATATAGGTGAGTACACACAACAACACACAGAATCATTCAGAACTTGTATCCACATATGTCAGGCCAATCCTGGAGTATGCAGCCCAGCATGGAGTCCATATCTAGTCAAGGATAAGACTAAACTGGAAAAGGTTCAAAGGTTTGCCACCAGACTAGTACCCAAGCTGAGAGGTATGAGCTACGAGGAGAGACTACGGGAATTAATCCTCACTTCGCTGAAGACAGAAGAGTTAGGGGAGACATGATCACCCCATTCAAGATTCTGAAGGGAATTGATAGGGTAGATAAAGACAGGCTATTTAACATAAGGGGCACACGCACAGGGGACACAGGTGGAAGCTGAGTGCCCAAATGAGCCACAGGATATTAGAAAGAATTTTTTTAGTGTCAGAGTGGTTGACAAATGGAATGCATTAGGAAGTGATGTGGTGGAGGCTGACTCCATACACAGTTTCAAGTGTAGATATGATAGAGCAATAGGCTCAGGAATCTGTACACCTGTTGATTGACGGTTGAGAGGCGGGACCAAAGAGCCAGAGCTCAATCCCCGCAAACACAACTAGGTGAGTACAACTAGGTGAGTACACACACCACACCACACACACACACACACACACACACACACACACACACACACATACACACACACACATACACACCACACACACACACACACACCAAACACACACACACACACACACCACACACACCCACACACACACACACACACACATACTACTCTACACTGGCAAAATTAGAACATCATTCACAACCTAAGTAAGGAGGCATTTAGGGCTCTTTACACTGCCTACGTGAGGCCAGTCTTAGAGTATGCCGCCTCATCATGGAGTCCCCATCTGAAGAGCATATAATGAAACTGGAAAAGGTTAGAGGTTTGCAACGAGACTCGTCCCAGAGCTACAAAGGATAGGGGTATGAGGAGCGCCTGAGGGAACTGTGCCTTACGACACTAGAAAGAAGAAGGGAGAGGGGGGACATGATAGGAACGTATACAAAATACTCAGAGGGATTGACAGAGTGGACATAGACGAAATGTTCACATTGAATAGTAAAGAACGAGGGGACATGGAGGGAGTTGGAAACTCAGATGAGTCACAGAGATGTTAGGAAGTTTCTTTTAGCGTGAGAGTAGTGGGAAATGGAATGCACTTAAGGAACAGGTCGTGGAAGCAAATACTATTCATAATTTTAAACCAGGTATGATAGGGAAATGGGACAGGAGTCATTGCTGAAACAACTGATGCTCGAAAGGCGGGATCCAAGAGTCAATGCTCGATCCTGCAGACACATATAGGTGAGTACACACCACACACACACATATCCTGATATATGTTATATGGACCACGATATATGATCCTGATATATGGAACCTGTATACCACTATGTCAGACCATTCTTGGAATATGCAGCACCAGCCTGGGTCCATATCTAGTTAAACACAAGACAAAGTTAGACAAGATTCAACGGTATGCCACCAGGCTCGTCCCAGAACTGAGAAGAATGAGCTACGAGGAAAGGCTAAAGGAGTTGAACCTCACATCCCTGGAAAGAGAAGAGTAAAGGGAGACATGATAGCTACCTACAAAATTCTCAGGGGAATTGGCAGGGTGGACAAAGGCACACTCTTCGCACGGGTGGAACACGAACACGGGGACACAGGTGGAAACTTAGTAATCAGATGAGCCACAAAGACGTTAGAAAGAATTTTTCATTGTCAGAGTAGTTAATAAATGGAATGCACTAGGAAGTGTTGTGTTGAAGGCAGACTTTATACACAGTTTCAAATATAGATATGATAGAGCCCGGTAGGCTCAGGAATCTGTACTCCAGTTGATTGACGGTTGAGAGGCGGGCCCAAAGAGACAAAGCTCAACCCCCGCAAGCACAACTAAGTAAGTACAACTAGGTAAGTACACACACACACACACATACCCCGAACTGAGGGGAATGAGCTACGAAGAGAGACTACGGGAACTAAACCTCAAGTCACTGGGAGACAGAAGTGTTAGAGGGGACATGATCACCACATACTAGATTCTCAGAGGAATTGATAGGGTAGATAAAAATAGGCTATTTACCACAAGCGGCACATGCACTAGGGGACATCGTGGAAATTGAGTGCCCAAATGAGCCATAGATACGTTAGAAAGAATTTTTCAGTGTCAGAGTAGTAGACAAATGGAATGCATTAGGAAGTGATGTGGTGGAGGCAGACTCAATACAGTTTCAAATATAGGTATGATAGAGCCAAGTAGGCTCAGGAACCTGTACATTAGTTGATTGACAGTTGAGAGGCGGGACCAAAGAGCCAGAGCTCAACCCCCGCAAGCACAACTAGGTAAGTACACACACACACACACACACACACACACACACACACACACACACACAACACACACACACACACACACACACACACACACACACACCACACACACACACCACACACACACACACACACACACACACAAGGATGAGAGGAAATGACGAACCAGCGAGACTCGACCTGGTCTTCACCCTGAACGACTCTGACATAAGAGAAATCGGTTTGAGGCCCCAGTAGGGATGAGCGACCACAGTGTATTGGAGTTTGAATACCTGATTGAAGAAGGGTTATTGAACTCGAGGAGAGATACTGAAACCAAAGGTTAGCATACCGAAAGGGAAACTATGAGGAGATAAGAAAATTCCTAACAGACATAGCATGGGAAACAGAGCTCAGGGAAAAGACGGCCCAAGATATGATGGACTACATCACGCAAAAGTGCAAGGAAGCAGCAAACAAGTTTGTCCCAGTCCAAAAGGAAAACAGTGAAATGAAGATGAGAAACCCATGGTTTAATCAGAGATGTAGGCTAGCTAAGCAACAAAGTAAAAGGGCATGGAGAAACTATAGGAATAACAGGACACTGGAGAGCAGAGAAAGATACCAGATTGCCAGGAATGAATATGTCAGGATGAGAAGAGAGGCGGAAAGACAATACGAAAACGACATCGCAGGCAAGGCAAAGACTCAGCCTAAATTGCTGCATAGCCACATCAGGAGAAAAACAACAGTAAAGGAACAGGTTATGAAATTAAGGATAGGGGCAGAAGGATTCACTACAAGCGACAAGGAAGTATGTGAGGAACTGAATAAGAAATTCCAAGAGGTCTTCACCCTAGAACAAGGAGAAATCCCAGAGTTAGGAGAGGGGATAGCTAACCAGGAACCACTGGAAGAGTTTGAGATTACAAGCGGGGAAGTAAGAAAGTGTTTACTAGAGTTGGATGTGACAAAGGCTATAGGCCCAGATGGAATCTCTCCTTGGATACTTAAGGAAGGAGCAGAAGAACTGTGCCTACCACTCTCCATAGTGTATAACAAATCTCTGGCAACAGGGGAACTGCCAGAAATTTGGAAAGCAGCTAATGTAGTCCCGATATACAAGAAAGGGGATAGACAGGAGGCACTGAATTACAGGCCAGTGTCCCTAACCTGCATACCATGCAAGCTGATGGAGAAGATTGTGCGAAGAAAGCTAGTGGAACACCTGGAGCGAAGGAACTTTGTAACACAGCATCAACATGGGTTCAGGGATGGCAGGTCCTGCCTCACAGGGTTACTTGAATTCTACGACCATGCTACAAAAATAAGGCAAGAAAGAGAAGGGTGGGCAGACTGCATATTTTTGGATTGTCAGAAAGCCTTTGATACAGTGCCACACAAGAGGCTAGTGAAAAAGCTGGAGATGCAGGCTGGAGTGAAAGGGAAGGTACTCCGTTGGATACAGGAGTACCTAACCAACAGGAGACAAAGAGTCAGTGTGAGGGGTGAGGTCTCAGATTGGCGAGACGTTACGAGTGGAGTCCCGCAGGGGTCAGTCCTTGGACCTATACTGTTTCTGATATATGTAAATGATCTCCCAGAGGGTATAGAATCGTTTCTCTCAATGTTTGCCGATGATGCAAAAATTATGAGGAGGATTGAAACTGAGGACGATAGTAGGAGGCTACAAGACGACCTAGACAGACTGAGTGAATGGTCCAACAAATGGCTGTTGAAGTTCAACCCGAGTAAATGCAAAGTAATGAAACTAGGCAGTGGAAACAGGAGGCCAGACACAGGATACAGAATAGGAGATGAAGTACTTAATGAAACGGACAGAGAGAAAGATCTAGGAGTTGATATCACACCAAACCTGTCTCCTGAAGCCCACATAAAAAGGATAACATCTGCGGCATATGCGAGGCTGGCTAACATCAGAACAGCGTTCAGGAACCTGTGTAAGGAATCATTCAGAATCTTGTACACCACATATGTAAGACCAATCCTGGAGTATGCAGCCCCAGCATGGAGCCCGTACCTTGTCAAGCACAAGACGAAGCTGGAAAAAGTCCAAAGGTATGCCACTAGACTAGTCCCAGAACTAAGAGGCATGAGTTACGAGGAAAGGCTGCGGGAAATGCACCTTACGACACTGGAAGACAGAAGAGTAAGGGGAGATATGATCACAACCTACAAAATCCTCAGAGGAATCGACCGGGTAGACAAGGACAAACTATTCAACACTGGGGGGACGCGAACAAGGGGACACAGGTGGAAACTGAGTACCCACATGAGCCACAGAGACGTTAGAAGGAACTTTTTCAGTGTCAGAGTAGTTAACGGATGGAATGCATTAGGCAGTGATGTGGTGGAGGCTGACTCCATACACAGTTTCAAGTGTAGATATGATAGAGCCCAGTAGGCTCGGGAATCTGTACACCAGTTGATTGACAGTTGAGAGGCGGGACCAAAGAGCCAAAGCTCAACCCCCGCAAGCACAAATAGGTGAGTACAAATAGGTGAGTACACACACACACACACACACACACACACACACACACAAATAAAAAGCTTGAAAGAAAATCCTACCCATCATTACATGCAAACCATCCAGCTGGGTGATGGTCATTTCCTGTTGAGGGGAATCTTACAATACGGCCCTCATTTGCAGAGTGCTTAAAAAGTACCTTGAAGTTAGGTCTTCGGTAAGGGAAGTTGCCATGGAAGTGGCTTCCATGGCAACTTCCAGCTAGATGTACTAGCTGGCTGATAGAGAGAAAAAGAGCAGTAGTAGCAGTAGCAGGCATTAAGGAGCAAACTGGGACCAGCCCAAAGGAGTGGAAAGACAAGGAAAAAAACATAGTTACCGAGATCCTAAAAGAGGTAAGGATGGAGGGAACTGACCAAAATGTTGAAAAGGTTTTCAGGCTTGGAAAGTACAACAAGGACAGAGACCGAATGATAAAGGTGGTATTCATGAGCGAGAACACGAAAGAGGAACTGTTAGCAAGGAAAACGGTCCAGCAAATATACAGAAGTTCAAAAAAGTATTCCTGCAGAGGGATATGACAAGGGAAGAGAAAAGGCGGGCAGCAGATGCGAGCAAGAAGTGCAAGGACAGAAAAAGGAATCAGAGAACTACAACCCGAACCATACAATACCTGAGGGGAGTGGGGAACCCTCCTCAAACAGTGCAACAGCCACAGGGAGTGGAGCACCACCCCCACATTCTACCAACAGACACCCTACCTGCCCCATCCCCTGACAGCCCCCCACTAAGTACCTGCCTAGGGCACCCTCCTCCCACCCATTCCCCTCCTCCCTCTCACCCTCTCCCCAGGACCTCCCTTCTCCCCATCCCCCAAGCCCTCCCTTCTCCCACATGCCCTGCTGTCTCTCCCACCCCTATGTCCTCCATTCTCCCCCCCTTAAGCCCCCCACTCTCCCCCATCCCACCTAAGCCTTCCCCTCTCCACCACTCCCATAAACCCTCCTCTCTTCCTCACCCACCTCAGCCTTCCCTTTCCCCACACGCCCCCCAAGCCCTCCCCCCTTTTCTGCCCCCCCCCAAGACCCCCCTTCTCCCCCATCCCCCCAAGCCTCTCCTCTCCCCACGCCCCCCAAGCCTCTCCGTCTTCCACACCCCAAACCCTCCCCCTCTCACCCCCCCCAACCCTCCACCTCTCACACTCTTCCCCCAACCCTCTTCCTCTCACTCCCCTTCCCTCCCTCTCTTCCCACACCCTGAAGCCCTTCCTTGTCCACCAGTCTCCTCGTACCAGATCCTCCCAGCTCCCGCTCACCTCAGATCCCACAGATCCCCCAGAGGAGAAGTAGAAGAGAGTTTCAGGGTAATGTACTCGAACATAGATGGGATCACAAGCAAAGCAAGTGAACTAAGGGAAAGAGCACAAAAAGTGAACCCAAACGTAATCGGACTCACTGAAACAAAACTCCCAGGAATCATAACGAATGCCGTGTTTCCCCAGGAGTACACATAAATAAGGAAAGAGAGGGAAGGTAGGGGAGGAGGCGGAGTGGCCCTACTAATGAGAAAGGAATGGAGTTTCAAGGAGATGGATATCCCGGGCTGTGAGGGTTTCAGACACTACATAGCAGGCACCATGACAAATGGAGTACCAAGAATAGTAGTAGCAATAATATATAACCCTCCACCAAATGACAGAAGACCCTGTCAAGAGTATGACAACAACAACATGGCAGTTAACACTATAATTGAGAGGGCAGCCTCTGCTGCCTGTAGAAATAGATCCCACCTGCTCATCATGGGGGGACTTCAATCACGGAAGGGTTTGACTGGGAGAACAAGGAACCGCATGGAGGTGAGGATATGCGAAGAGCCAAACTATTGGAGGTGGTGACTAGAAACTTTTTAACCCAGCATATCAGAGAACCCACAAGGATGAGAGGAAATGACGAACCAGTGAGACTCGACCTATTCTTCACTCTGAACGACCCTGACATAAGAGAAATCGGTTTTGAGACTCCAGTAGAAATGAGCGACCACAGTGTACTGGCGTTAGAATACCTGATTGAAGAAGGGTTATTGAACTCGAGGAGGGGGTACTGAAAACAAAGGCTGGCATTCCGAAAGGGAAACTATGAGGAGATAAGAAAATTCCTAACAGATATAGCATGGGAAACAGAGCTTAGGGGAAAGACAGCCCAAGACATGATGAACTACATCATGCAGAAGTGCAAGGAAGCAGCAAACAAGTTGTCCCAGTCCAAA
>WNGS01025233.1:0-10426 GCA_020271785.1 Procambarus virginalis | reverse complement strand
GCCTGTGGGGAGGGTCAGAAAAAGGACCACTCTAGAAAGAGAATGCAGACAACTGTACAGGAGAAGGAATAAAAATAACAGAAATGCTTAATGATATTATAACTAATGACATGACTATCCCAAAAAAGGGAATTAACCAAAACAGGGATATCAAAGAATAGAGCAAACGTTGAAGCGATCATAAGAGTCTGAGGAAAATGGAATTGGAACAGAAAGCTATACAAAAGATAAAGAAAAATCCAAAGTCTTTTTTCACACATGCAAAAACAAAAACCTCCACCAGTACTGGACCTTTAATTTACAATTGTATGTACGTACACAGTGGACAACAAGGAAATTGGTGAACTTCTAAGAAGCCAGTATGAGAACTATGGTTTAGCACGCCAATAAACAATATGAAAGCCAAAGATCCAGACAGCTTCTTTGTGAATAACATCCAAGTTGCAGGTAATAATAACGGATATTAACACGAATTCAGAAGACTTTGAAAGAGAAATTGACAACATGCTCATGCACTCAGCCCCTGGTCCTGACTCACAGAATTCAATATTCATAAAGAAATGTTAAAGTACCAGTAGCACAGGCACTCAGTGTAATAAGGAGAAAGAGTTTGGATACAGGGGAGATACCAGAACACTTGAATCTGAGATATAGCTCCTCTGCACAAGGGGAGGTAGTAAGCTTTGGGAAAAAATTATTGATCAGTTGCACTAGCATCACACACAAAAGTTTTTGAAAAGAGTGATTAGGAATAAAATCTAGAGTTTTATGGAAAATAATGAACCACACAACTCGGGACAACATGGATTTAGAGCGGGAAGATCCTGTCTGTCACAGTTACTCAACCACCATGACAAAATCACAGAAGCCTTAGAAGAAAAAAAATGCAAATGTTGCATACACAATTTTACAAAGGCATTCGACAAATGTGACCATGGAGTGATAGCCATAAAATGAGAGCAATAGGAATAAAGAGTAAAGTGAGGCATTGAATTTTCAACTTAATGAGCAGTGTGTGACAGTCAATTAAATAAGATAAAGTCAAAGTGTAGTGAAAAGTCCTGTACCCTAGGATACAGTCCCTGCACTGCTGCTATTTATCATTCTTATCTCAGATATACAGTAGTAAAAAATACTAATCACAGCTTCGTGTCATCCTTTGCAGATGATACAAAAATCAGCATGAAAATTTCCTCTGTAGAAGACACTGAAACTGCAGGCAGATATTAATAAACTTTGCAATTGGGCAACTGGAAATGACATATTTTATTGTGACTAGTTCCAGGTACTTAGGTATGGTGGAAACAAGGATGTTAAATGAAAGACAGGGTACACGGGACAATTAGACACAATCATAGAAGGAAAGCAACATGCAAAAGATCTGGGAATTATGTTTTCTGACGACCTGACATTTAGTGAACATAATGAGCAAATATAGTGGCGGCCAGGAAAATGACAGAATGGATTATGAGAATTTTCAAATCCAGAGACCCCCACAACAATGCTAATATTATTTAATAAATCACTGGTGCTGTCACGTCTTGAGTATTGCTCAGTACTCACTTCCCCCTTCCAGAGCGCTAGAGATCTCTGAATTAGAAAGAATACAGAACATCCATGGCACGCATCGAAATGATAATACATCTAAATTATTGGGACCATCTCAAAGCTCTCAAAATGTGCTCTTTGGAAAGGAGACAAGAAAAGTATCAAATAATATATACATGGAAAATACTTGAAGGCCAGGTACCAAATTTTCAATAATAAAAACATGCTGGAACTAAACATACGGAAGGAAATGCAGAATATAACCAATGAAGAGTAGAAGTGCCATAGGCACAATCAGAGAACATGACATCAGGGGCCCACAGCTGTTCAACACCCTTCCAGCAAGCATTAGAAATATTGCGGGAACAAAACAAAGATGGATGTATTCAAGAGGTAATTAGATAAATTCCTGCAAGAAATGCAAGACCCACCAGGTTGTAGTGGATATGTGGGCCTGTAGGCCACTCCAAGCAACAACCTGTTGCAATTCAATTCAATTTCTTTCTTTATTATGCACCCCATACCCATCCCGTGGGCGGTGGTGTAAAGGATACAGAGGCACATAATCGGCTCAGGAACTGAACCCTCTAGTTCGTTTAGCTAAGCAAATAACAATGTTTAACGCTAGTTACAAAATTATCAATGTTGTATACACATGTACACACCCTCCTACATACATGTACATATATATATACGTATACACATACATACACATACATATCTAATCGCCCACACAAATACACACATCAAGAATCTTTGTGTCACAAGTGACATTACAAGAGGCTCACAACAGTCACTATACAAGGCACTTTACATCTATAGTGAGTCACACAGTTACTAGTCTTGCTGCACACCCACCTAACTGGGCGGCAGCTTTACAGTCATGTGCATGCATTACTGACAGTAAGCAAATTTTGGATACTTCGCTAAAATTTCGGGCAGCACATCATTGTGAATGAAGTACTTACACATTTCTTGGACACTATTGATGGTGTTATCTCTAAATTCCGCAATATTTTCACATTCCATTATATAATGACGCAAAGTATGCGAATAGTTCTGCTGACAGAGTTTACATTTAGTCAAATCTACATCAGCAGATGTTACAAACTCCCAGAGGTACTTGTAGCCGAGCCTAAGCCTAGCAGTGGTAACATCTAGAAGTCTGCTAACATTATTGGATGACCCATAGACATGCAGTTCTTCATGCATAATAGAATGATGATAGATGGAGTAACTGGTGTGAATTTCACTTTGCCTCAAGCCTCCAAAATTTAGTTGATGTTCCTGGGATATTACTGCCCTCAGGTTTGCTTGGAGTGTTATAGATAACAGCCATGTTATCATAAGTCGAGCCTGAGGCCGGGCTCTGGGAGTAGAACTAATCCAAGAACCCTCTCCAGATAAGATCCAGGTAGGGTGATGTAATTTACACAGATTTTGCAAAAGCCTTTGACAAATGTGACCATGGTGTTATTAAAATAATAATAAAACACACAAAATGCATTCAAAAGGAGTTACTGGAAAAATAAGCAGATGGATCTACAATTTCCTGACAAATAGAACCCAATGTGTAATAGTCAACAAAATAAAATATGGACCATCGACCGTAAAGAACTTAGTCCCCCAGGGTACTGTGCTTGCTCCAGTACTTTTTCTCATCCTCATATCGGACATAGAGAAGGACACAACCTATAGCACTGTATCATCCTTTGCAGATGACACTAGGATTTTTATGAGAGTAGACAACATAGAGGACACGGCAAACCTCCAATCAGATGTAAATCAGGTCTTTCTATGGGCTACAGAAAATAACATGGTTTTTAACGAAGATAAGTTCCAGATCATGCGCTATGTAAAAAATGAAAATATTAAAACGGAAACCACGTACAAAACTCAAGTCAAATCATAATATTGAACGGAAAGGCAATGTAAAGGATTTGGGTGTACTGATGTCGGAAGACCTTACATTTAAAGAACACAACAAAGTAGCCGTCACAACTGCAGGAAAAATGACAGGTTGGATAACAAGAGCCTTTCACCTTAGACACACTATACCGATGATGATACTTTTCAAGATGCAAGTGCTGTCTAGAGTGGAATACTGCTGCACAATGACAGCCCCTTTCAAAGCTAGAGAAATTGCTGACCTGCACTTTACATTGCAATCCTTTACATTGCTTTTTCATTCTATGTTATGATTTGATCGAGTTTTGTATGTGGTTTCCGTTTTTATATTTACATTTTTTTCCATAGCGCATGAGCTGGAACTTATCATCGTTAACCACCATATTATTTTTTGTAGCCCATAGAAAGACCTGATTTACATCTGATTGGAGGTTTGCTGTGTCCCCTATGATGTTTACTCTTATAAAAATCCTAGTGTCATCTGCAAAGGATGATACAGTACTAAAGGTTGTGTCCTTCTCTATGTCCAATATGAGGATGAGAAAAAGTACTGGAGCAAGAATAGTACCCTGGGCAACTGAGCTCTTCACTGTTGATGGACCGGATTTTATTTTGTTGATTTACACATTGGGTTCTGTTAGTCAGGGAATTGTAGATCCATCTGCCTATTTTTCCGGTAATTCCTTTTGAACGCATTTTATGTGTAATAATTCCATGGTCACATTTGTCAAAGGCTTTTGCAAAATCTGTGTAAATTACATCAGCATTTTGTTTGTCTTCATTGACATCTAATGCCATGTCACAGTGGTCCAGCAACTGTGACAGGCAAGAGCGCCCTGTTCTGAAACCATGTTGTCCGGGGTTCTGGAGATGCTGTGATTCCATGTATTTTGTGATCTTACTTCTTGGCATTCTCTCAAAGATTTTTTATGATGTGTGATGCTAGTGCTATCAGTCTGTAATTGTTTTTTTGTGAAATTAAATCACTAATTTTATGGGGGTACTAGAAAATTGTCATATTTAGGTTTGAAATGACTTTTCTTCAGTTCTTACTGGAAAGTATAAAATAAACATAAAATTAGCACATAGATTTATTTTCACACCTTTATTTACAGGATAACCTAAGTCATGTCTAAATGAGACAACATAATGTGCACGAGGATCATGAAACAGGTACCAAACAGTGTACATAATTTATAAAATTTACATTATATACATTTTACAGAACTGTCTTCTGTCATTCAAATAGTAAATCAAATAAATACACTCTGAAACAAATAAGAGTACATCTGCCATATACAAGACATAATTAACACTTTGGAATGGGCTAATGCATACTCATGGCATCAGGGCATTGACAATTAGTAATTGCCATGTACTGCCTCAATCCATGACATAATGATTTGCTATTATGACTTGAAATATAGTTTCAGTATTTTGTAAAGCCCTTGATGTGACATAGTTGAACTGCTACCAATAATAAAAATTATATATCTATATCCAAACATATAAATGTGAATCTTTGGTTAGAAATGCCTCCCATAATGAGGCAATGATTATATTACTGTATAAAGGTATAGACAACAAAACAAATAATGGGAAGGTATGAGGTGAAGTTGATATATCAATAGAAAATATCAGCCTTGCATGATATTTGTGCACAGGAAAAATAGTGAACAAGGCAAAATATGGGTAACCACACAGAATGGAATTGGTCATATCCATCGGGAGGGGACAAGATCTCGTGGAACTAGAGATAGCTACATTTGTTTTTTCTTTGAAAATGCCTGCAGAGTTAGCATCTTATTTTTGTTTTTAATTCATTGTTTTCCCAATTCTCTTAATTTTTGGGTACCATTCTCTGTGATGACATTAATAATAATACCAACATTAAGGCAGCATTGGCTATGGGACTTGGTAACTGATACATACCAAAGAAATGCACCAGCTCCTGGATCGTGCAGGTCCTGAATAGCTGGTTGAGAAACTAGTTGTCCAGACTGATACATTTTTACACATATTTACCAATGTTAAAATTTAGTATTCTGGATAACAAACTACAAAGCCAGCTCCTGCACAATTTCAGATATGGTATAGCACTCTTTAAAGTAATGGTTCTCTTTTAATACAAGAAAGAAAAAGTTTCATGCTGTAAAGCCTTATGACTTGTCTGGTCTTATTAGCTTAAAATAAATTGAGATGAATGAAGTCAAATTGAAATTTATAAACTTTAATAACTATTCAAATAATTCAACATATACATAATATAGCTTATATAGCTTTACTGACTTTCCTACATAATCTAAGAAACTAGATGATGCACAGGGCTGAATACAAAACTAGAAAGGTCCACACAGCATACACAAGTTGAGGCAGCATGTGATGTGAAGGAAACGGGGGAACATTTATCGCCAGGAGACAAGTTTACAGCATTCACCATTATTCAGTGTCAGCAGTGGTGGACTGATACAAATAATGTCTTGTGGGTATGCCAGTATAGAACACCTTATAATTGGCTAATATTTTCTGTACCCAGAGCTAGTATTTTGTAAGATATTCCTTATGTAAAAAATGGGTATTCACTGTTAATGTAGTCCTATGTTTCCACTACAATATGACTGAGTCTTGGTGATCAACAGGATGTTCAATGGAGCTACTCTTTTCCAGGGTGTTCATTGGAACTAATCTTCTCGAGGTTGTTCACTGCAGCTGATCTTCTCGAGGATGTTCAACAGGAGCTACTCTTGTAGTCACTTGTATCGGACAACTGACAAACTTCCTGAGGCCCCAGCTGCTGTGAGTTCATTTGTTCTCTTAGTTTCCTGCAATAGATATTGTCTTGAAAGATTTTACAAACGTCTCGAGCATAACATATTTGAGTAGAATAACAATTTTATTATTCAGTTAGTGTGGGAGGGAGAAAAAATTGAGGGAAAGTTAGTGAGGGAGGAATTAAATGTTTACCAACATAATACAGCTATACAGTATTTGGGAAACATCACAAGACATGAGTGCTGCTTAAAAATAAACAGGTTCTTGACCAATATTTTGTTAACCCTTTTCCCTATATTTCCCTATTGCCTGGTTGTCCCCTCAAAAGTTCCCATCCTTCAGGGGATACCATAACACATTACAAGGATTCTATTTCTTCAAGTTGGGTTAGATAAGCGAGCAGTTGCTACTTGCATATACAGTACAGTACACACACACAAGATTGACTATTGCCTTAGCAAGTAAAGCACAGCAGCAGCAGCAGCAAAACTAGAGCGCTACAGAGAAAAATAAAGATTCAACAGATTCACTGTAAAAGGCACTGAAATGAGAAAAATCCTCCTCCCAACCCCTCCTCCAACAAAAACACTGAAATGTGAATATATATTGTTTTATCTACTTCCCAGAAAATTCAGATTTGCTTTTCAATCTCTAAGCTTACATTTTTTAACTATCCCACTTGATGGCTCCTTGTCAAGACGATATCTACTGGCCACTGTTAGGAACTCTTCTACTAGGTGGCTTCTTTATACTTTGCTGCTGGTCATTGGTTCTAATTGCTTAGCATAGGCAATAGCATTTTGATTTGCTTCAACAAGTCTGTCTCCTGAACTGTCCGATTACCTAGAGTTATGCAGATGAAGTCACAATAACGTTGCTGACAAGTGTTGACCACACCACACACTAGAAATTGAAGAGACGACGACGTTTCGGTCCGTCCTGGACCATTATCAAGTAGATTGTCCTACGAGTCGATTGATACCTAGAGTTATCTTCCTTGCCCCTGGTTCAGGTTACTATCTGCTCTGGAGCTTTCCACTCGATTTGCAACTTGTTGGCTCTACATGACGAAAATTGTTACTCTTGTGTGTGTGTGTGTGTGTGTGTGTGTGTGTGTGTGTGTGTGTGTGTGTGTGTGTAATTACCTAAGTGTAATTACCTAAGTGTAGTTACAGGATGAGAGCTACGCTCGTGGTGTCCCGTCTTCCCAGCACTCTTTGTCATATAACGCTTTGAAACTACTGACGGTCTTGGCCTCCACCATTTTCTCCCCCAACTTGTTCCAACCGTCTACCACTCTGTTTGCGAAAGTGAATTTTCTTATATTTCTTCGGCATCTGTGTTTAGCCAGTTTATATCTGTCCTCTTGTTCTTGAAGTTCCAGGTCTCAGGAAATCTTTCCTGTCGATTTTATCAATTCCTGTTACAATTCCTGTTCCTGTGTGTGTGTGTGTGTGTGTAATTACCTAAGTGTAATTACCTAAGTGTAGTTACAGGATGAGAGCTACGCTCGTGGTGTCCCGTCTTCCCAGCACTCTTTGTCATATAACGCTTTGAAACTACTGACGGTCTTGGCCTCCACCACCTTCTCCCCCAACTTGTTCCAACCGTCTACCACTCTGTTTGCGAAAGTGAATTTTCTTATATTTCTTCGGCATCTGTGTTTAGCCAGTTTATATCTATGACCTCTTGTTCTTGAAGTTCCAGGTCTCAGGAAATCTTTCCTGTCGATTTTATCAATTCCTGTTACTATTTTGTATGTAGTGATCATATCACCTCTTTTTCTTCTGTCTTCTAGTTTTGGCATATTTAATGCTTCTAACCTTTCCTCGTAGCTCTTACCCTTCAGTTCTGGGAGCCACTTAGTAGCATGTCTTTGCACCTTTTCCAGTTTGTTGATGTGCTTCTTAAGATATGGGCACCAAACAACAGCTGCATATTCTAGCTTTGGCCTAACAAAAGTCATGAACAATTTCTTTAGTATATCCCCATCCATGTATTTAAAAGCAATTCTGAAGTTAGAAAGCATAGCATAGGCTCCTTGCACAATATTCTTTATGTGGTCTTCAGGTGATAGTTTTCTATCTAGAACCACCCCTAGATCTCTTTCTTTATCAGAGTTCTTTAAAGATTTCTCACATAATATATAGGTTGTGTGGGGTCTATGTTCTCCTATTCCACATTCCATAACATGACATTTATTAACATTAAATTCCATTTGCCAAGTGGTGCTCCATATACTTATTTTATCCAGGTCTTCTTGAAGGGCATGACAATCATCTAAATTTCTTATCCTTCCTATTATCTTAGCATCATCAGCAAACATGTTCATATAATTCTGTATACCAACTGGTAGATCATTTATGTAGACAATAAACATCACTGGTGCAAGAACTGAACCCTGTGGTACTCCACTTGTGACATTTCTCCAGTCCGATACATTGCCTCTGATCACAGCCCTCATTTTTCTATCAGTCAGAAAGTTTTTCATCCATGTTAGAAGCGTACCTGTCACTCCTCCAATATTTTCCAGTTTCCAGAACAACCTCTTATGTGGAACTCTGTCGAAAGCCTTTTTTAGGTCCAGATAGATGCAGTCAGCCCAACCATCTCTTTCCTGTAATATCTCTGTTGCTCGATCATAAAAACTGAGTAAATTCGATACACAGGATCTACCAGATCGAAAACCATACTGTCTGTCTGATATTATATCATTTCTCTCCAGGTGTGCTACCCATTTAGTTTTAATTATTTTTTCCAATATTTTGACTATTACACTTGTCAATGATACCGGTCTATAATTAAGGGGGTCTTCCCTGCTTCCACTCTTGTAAATTGGAACTATGTTAGCCTTTTTCCACACATCAGCTACAACTCCTGTAAACAGGGATGCCTGAAAGATCAGTTGAAGAGGGATGCTGAGCTCAGGTGCACATTCTCTCAGAACCCATGGTGAAACTCCATCTGGACCAACTGCTTTGTTCTTATTTAGCTCTTTGAGCATTTTTTCCACTTCGTCTCTAGACACCTCTATGTGCTCTATGTTGTTCTCTGGAATTCTTATTGTATCTGGTTCCCTGAAGATTTCATTTTGTACAAACACACTTTGGAACTTTTCGTTTAATGTTTCACACATTTCCTTTTCATTTTCCGTGAATCTATTTCCCATTTTCAACCTCTGAATATTATCCTTTACCTGCAATTTGTTGTTTATGAATTTATAGAATAGACCTGGTTCTGTTTTACATTTGTCTGCAATCCCTTTTTCAAAATTTCTTTCTGCCTCTCTCCTCACTGCCGTGTAGTTGTTTCTCGCATCTTTGTATCGCTGGTATGATTGGGGGTTTGGCCTCTTCCTGTATTGATTCCATTTTTGTGTCTTTTGGTCTCTGGCCCTCTCGCACTTTCTGTCGAACCAATCCTGTTTCCTAGTTCTGCTTCTCTGTTTTGGTATAAATTTTTTGTGCCTTTATCATATATTTCACAAAACTTGACATACATCTCATTCACCTCCTTGCCTAGCAACAAGTCTGTCCAATTATACTCCCTAAAAATTTTCTAAGGTTGCCATAATGTCCTCTCCTAAAGTGTGTGTGTGTGTGTGTGTGTGTGTGTGTGTGGTTGTGTGTGAAATATATATATATAATATTATATCTATATATATATATAGATATCTATATCTATCTCATTAATATATATAGATATATATATATATATATATAACCAAACAATTTATAATTTATTCCAAGCACTGATAGCTCACTAATAATGGATCCTTGTGGTTACAGTATTCAGATACCAGGATATAATTATGCCAAGTTACCTTAGGTAAGCTTTTCTACAGTACTGTACTTTACTTTTTAACAAAAATTTTGAATAATTTGTTATGTTTTTTATTTTTTATATTTGTTCCTGTCATATACTCTCAAACTGTTAGCAATTGTAGTGTTTCTCTTAAATAGATTTCAATTAAGTACTGTAGTATTTGTTTTCAAAGGAAAGATAAGTTTGCCTGGGTTAGCCTGCCTATCATAACCTGCATTCACTGAAAACTGTAAGAAAAAAAAAGAGGAGCTGTGAAAAAATGGGGCCGCCAGTGTCAACACCACTATTGTTCTAATCAATGAGGCAGTTTTTATAACTTGCAATGGATATACATGTAAATTCCCCAACCCATCTCCAAAAATGATAGTACTTT
>WNGS01025231.1:0-19414 GCA_020271785.1 Procambarus virginalis | reverse complement strand
AGATAGGAGAAGAGGGGGAAAAAACGAAACAGAAGGAAAAGAAAAGGTGCTCGGCATAATTGGAGAGGACGGCAGCAGGAGCACAAGGCTAGAAAAGGACAGAGGACTGTCCCAAGGAGCATCACACTCTGGCAGCCGCCCACTAAGCCCCCCTTACGGCATCAACGAGCCGAGCGAGGAGGGGGAAATAAGTGCATAGGTGACATACTTAACATAATAGTTTCCCTTGAAAATCTTCATAGAAACCGACCTTACCTAACCTACTTAGTATGTTAAGATAAGCATCTTATTGCTTCGTAATTACAATATTACCTAACCTATACCTATAATAGGTTAAGTAACAATTGTAATTACGAAGCTATAAGATGCTTATTTTAATATACTAAGTAGGTTAGGTAAGGTTGGTGTTTTCTATGAAGCTTTTCAAGAGAAACTATTATGTTTAGTATGTCACCTATGCAGGTAACTAATAAGTCAATATTGACTATACGAATTTGCGAGGACGGTTATCAGGAGACAGGTTTGGTGTGATATCAACTCCTAGATCTTTTTCTCTGTCCGTTTCATTAAGTACTTCATCTCCTATTCTGTATCCTGTGTCTGCCCTCCTGTTTACACTGCCTAGTTTCATTACTTTGCATTTACTTGGGTTGAATTTCAACAGCCATTTGTTGGACCATTCACTCAGTCTGTCTAGGTTATCTTGTAGCCTCCTACTATCGTCCTCAGTTTCAATCTTCCTCATAATTTTTGCATCATCGGCAAACATTGAGAGAAACGATTCTAGACCCTCTGGGAGATCATTTACATATATCAGAAACAGTATAGGTCCAAGGACTGACCCCTGCGTGACTCCACTCGTAACGTCTCGCCAATCTGAGACCTCACCCCTCACACAGACTCGCTGTCTCCTGTTGCTTAGGTACTCCTTTATCCAATGGAGTACCTTCCCTTTCACTCCAGCCTGCATCTCCAGCTTTTTCACTAGCCTCTTGTGTGGCACTGTATCAAAGGCTTTCTGACAATCCAAAAATATGCAGTCTACCCACCCTTCTCTTTCTTGCCTTATTTTTGTTGCCTGGTCATAGAATTCAAGTAACCCTGTGAGGCAGGACCTGCCATCCCTGAACCCATGTTGATGCTGTGTTACAAAGTTCTTTCGCTCCAGGTGTTCCACTAGCTTTCTTCACATAATCTTCTCCGTCAGCTTGCATGGTATGCAGGTTAGGGACACTGGCCTATAGTTCAGTGCCTCCTGTCTACCCCCTTTCTTGTATATTGGGACTACGTTAGCTGCTTTCCAAATTTCTGGCAGTTCCCCTGTTGCCAGTGATTTGTTATACGCTATGGAGAGTGGCAGGCATAGTTCTTCTGCTCCTTCCTTTAGTATCCAAGGGGAGATTCCATCTGGGCCTATAGCCTTTGTCACATCTAACTCTGTGTGTGTGTTGTGTGTGTACTCACCTAGTACTCACCTAGTTGTGCTTGCGGGGGTTGAGCTCTGGCTCTTTGGTCCCGCCTCTCAACCGTCAATCAACAGGTGTACAGTTTCCTGAGCCTATTGGGCTCTATCATATCTACACTTGAAACTGTGTATGGAGTCAGCCTCCACCACATCGCTTCCTAATGCATTCCATTTGTCAACCACTCTGACACTAAAAAAGTTCTTTCTAATATCTCTGTGGCTCATTTGGGCACTCAGTTTCCACCTGTGTCCCCTAGTGCGTGTGCCCCTTGTGTTAAACAGCCTGTCTTTATCAACCCTGTCGATTCCCCTGAGAATCTTGAATGTGGTGATCATGTCCCCCCTAACTCTTCTGTCTTCCAACGAAGTGAGGTTTAATTCCTGCAGTCGCTCCTCGTAGCTCATACCTCTCAGCTCGGGTACTAGTCTGGTGGCAAACCTTTGAACCTTTTCCAGTTTAGTCTTATGCTTGACTAGATAGGGACTCCATGCTGGAGCCGCATACTCCAGGATTGGTCTGACATATGTGGTATATAATGTTCTGAAAGATTCCTTACACAAGTTTCTAAAGGCCGTTCTTATGTTAGCCAACCTGGCATATGCTGCTGATGTTATCCTCTTGATATGAGCTTCAGGGGACAGGTCTGGCGTGATATCAACCCCCAGGTCTTTCTCTCTCTCTGACTCTTGAAGTATTTCATCTCCCAAATGATACCTTGTATCTGGTCTCCTGCTTCCTACCCCTATCTTCATTACATTACATTTGCTTGGGTTAAACTCTAACAGCCATTTGTTCGACCATTCCTGCAGCTTGTCCAGGTCTTCTTGAAGTCTCAAGCTGTCCTCCTCTGTCTTAATCCTTCTCATAATTTTGGCGTCGTCAGCAAACATTGAGAGGAATGAGTCTATACCCTCTGGGAGATCATTTACGTATATCAGAAACAGGATAGGTCCAAGTACAGAGCCCTGTGGGACTCCACTGGTGACTTCACGCCAGTCTGAGGTCTCACCCCTCACTGTAACTCTCTGCTTCCTATTGCTTAGGTACTCCCTTATCCACTGGAGCGCCCTACCTGTTACTCCTGCCTGTTTCTCCAGCTTATGCATCAACCTTTTATGGGGTACTGTGTCAAAGGCTTTCCGACAGTCCAAAAAAATGCAGTCCGCCCACCCTTCTCTTTCTTGCTTAATTCTTGTCACCTGATCGTAGAATTCTATCAAGCCTGTAAGGCAAGATTTACCCTCCCTGAACCCATGTTGATGGGTTGTCACGAAGTCTCTTCTCTCCAGATGTGTTACTAGGTTTTTTCTCACAATCTTCTCCATCACCTTGCATGGTATACAAGTTAAGGACACTGGCCTGTAGTTCAGTGCCTCTTGTCTGTCACCCTTTTTGTATATTGGTACTACATTAGCAGTCTTCCATATTTCTGGTAGGTCCCCCGTTTCCAGTGACTTACTATACACTATGGAGAGTGGTAAGCAAAGTGCTCCTGCACACTCTTTCAATACCCATGGCGAGATTCCATCCGGCCCAACAGCTTTTCTCACATCCAGCTCCAATAGGTGCTTTTTGACCTCATCTCTTGTAATTTCGAACCTATCCAAGGTCACCTGGTTTGCTGCCACCTCTCCCAGCGCCGTGATATCTCCCTGTTCTATTGTAAAGACCTCCTGGAACCTTTTGTTGAGTTCTTCACACACCTCTTTGTCATTCTCTGTGTACCTGTCCTCGCCCACCCTAAGTTTAATCACCTGTTCCTTCACTGTTGTCTTCCTCCTGATGTGACTGTGTAGTAGCTTTGGTTCAGTCTTGGCTTTGTTAGCTATATCATTTTCATACCTTTTCTCAGCTGCTCTTCTCACACTGACATACTCGTTCCTGGTTCTCTGGTATCTCTCTCTACTTTCTGGTGTTCTGTTATTACGAAAGTTCCTCCATGCCCTTTTGTTCAGCTCTTTTGCTTTCATACATTCCCTATTAAACCACGGATTCTTCCTTTGCTTCTCTGTTTTCTCCTGTTGGGCTGGGACAAACCTGCTTACAGCCTCCTGACATTTTTGGGTGACATAGTCCATCATGTCTTGTACGGACTTGGTTCCGAGTTCTGTGTCCCAATGTATATCCCATAGGAATTTATTCATCTCCTCATAGTTTCCCTTTCTGTACGCCAGCCCTTTGGTTCCCAGTTCTTTTTTGGGGGTGATAATTCCTAGCTCAACCAGGTACTCAAAGCTCAATACACTATGATCACTCATTCCCAAGGGGGCTTCCAACTTAACTTCCCTTATATCCGACTCATTTAGGGTAAATATCAAATCCAGCAAGGCTGGTACATCCCCTCCTCTCATTCTTGTCGGTCCCTTGACGTGTTGACTTAGAAAGTTTCTTGTTGCCACATCCAGCAGCTTAGCTCTCCACGTGTCTGGGCCTCCGTGTGGGTCTCTGTTCCCCCAATCTATCTCCCCATGGTTGAAGTCTCCCATGATTAGAAGTCTGGATCCGTTCCTGCTAGCCACAGTAGCTGCTCTCTCTATTATATTGATGGTGGCCATGTTGTTTCTATCATATTCCTGTCTGGGTCTTCTGTCATTCGGTGGGGGGTTATATATGACTACTATTATAATTTTCTGTCCTCCAGTTGCAATGGTGCCTGATATGTAGTCCCTGAAACCTTCACAGTTCTGAATTACCATCTCTTCGAAACTCCAACCTTCTCTTAGTAGCAAAGCCACACCACCTCCTCCTCTCCCTTCTCTCTCTTTCCTCACTACATAGTAGCCCTGTGGAAACACTGCATTTGTTATGATTTTCGTTAGCTTTGTTTCTGTGTGTGTGTGTGTGTGTGTGTGTGTGTGTGTGTGTTGTGTGTGTGTGTGTGTGTGTGTGTGTGTGTGTGTGTGTGTGTGTGTGTACTCACCTAGTTGTACTCACCTAGTTGTGCTTGCGGGGGTTGAGCTCTGGCTCTTTGGTCCCGCCTCTCAACCGTCAATCAACAGGTGTACAGTTTCCTGAGCCTAATGGGCTCTATCATATCTACACTTGTGTGTGTGTGCGCGTGTGTGTGTGTCTGTGTGTGTGTGTGTGTGTATGGGTGGGTGGGTGGGGGGGGTTAGGATGGAGCTGTGCTCGGCATACAGGCTGTACAATTGTTTATGTCAGGGGTCTCCAAACTTTTCAATGTAAGGGCCACATTATGTATTTCGCATATTTATGCGAGCCGAAAGAATAAAAATTGAAAAAAAAATAAATCATCATTGCCAGTAATTTAATTTCCTCAAATATTAAAGTATAAACATGGAAAATTAAAACATATCTTTTTGGAAAAAATTAGGGTAAACTAAATAGATTCCTGCCTTTAGTTTTATGCAACCAAATTAGTGTGACGAATGATACTGTCGTTTTGACTTCAAAATTTCATTAAAATCAGGTTCCAGATTAGATGAGCCAATTGTAAGAATTGATTTCAAGTGATCATCAGACAAATTTGCTCGATAGTTAGATTTCACATTTCCATCCCCACAATATACAGTTATACACAACTGATTGGTTGTAATGCACAACACATACCTACCAGTACTAGTATCTGTGCGTCACACTATCGAGAGAGAGGAAAACTGACTCGGGCTGAGCGCCACCAGTCAGCAGCCCCAGCTTTGAATAATTCTGCGATGCCATTCGTACGATAATTATTTTTTCAAGGCCACCACACAGGGATTTGTTTCGCGGGCCGGATGAAATTATGTGGCGGGCCGGATGTGGCCCGCGGGCCATAGTTTGGAGACCCCTGGTTTATGTATACAATTGTGTGGGTGGTGGTTGTTGTGGGATGTTAGAGAGGTTGTCAGTGTTGTGGTGTCTGTATTTTGTTGGTGAGGAATGTGGTGTTTATGGTATGCAGTTAACCTAAGTGTCTGTTGGCCAGGAGTTTCAAGAAATATGTTTATGGCCGTGTGTTTACTATGATGACGAAGTCGTCCCATAGTGATGTAGATCCACCACAGATCTTGAGTTTGAATTAGTTGGAGCTTTTTGTTTGTTTTGGCTGTAAGCATTAGGGATATTCGGGAGTATGTTATGAGAGGGCGAATTACGGCTTTAGACAGGTGTAGCTTTTTTTGCTGCTTGGGTGTTTGTGTCTGCACAGTCGTAGGAGGGACTTTTTGCTTTGGCGTGTTTGTGTGCAGTGTATTCGTAAGTTATTTGTCGAGATTTGGGCAGAGTACTGAAGTGTTTTTAGTGATGGGAATAAATGTAGGAGTTGGTGATTGCGAGTAGTTTGACGAGTATTGTGTTGGCATTTTTGTTGTAGAAGTATGTGAGGGTGGATTTTGTGTGGTTCGACTGTATTCACCAGTCGCACTTCCATGTAATGTTGTGTATTTCCCATTGTGTTAGGCTTGAAAGGTCATCAATGCGTTGACTCGTTATTAGTTGTCATGTTGTCTGCGTAGCATAGCGCGATATATTTTTGGTTGTATATGGTCGGGTATGTCGTTTATGTAGTGTTCAGTGTGTTGGTGCAAGAACGGAGCCTTATGGGACCCCTGAGTGAAGAGGGAAGTAGTCCGAGTGGTGGCTCGGAAAGCAAATCCTCATCTGTCGGTCGTCCAAGTAATTGCAGAGTAGTTTCTAAGTGTTCATAGGCAGGTCAAAGCTGTTACTCATCTTGTATTAAAGTCCCTCGTGCCATACCGTGTCGAAGGCCTTCTCGATATCTTTGGTCACTAGTGCTGTCTTGCTGCGTTCTTTCGGCTTGATTAGTATGTAGTTCAGCACTGTTAAGAGCGTCATGTGTCGACCTGTGGGACCTGAAGCCGGACTGTCTTTCAGTTAGGTCATTGTCTTCAAGATGTTGTCTAAGTCTGAGGTTTACTGGATGCTCGAAAACCTTCCCGAGCGTTTCAAGTAGGTCGGTATTTTTGGGGGATCATTATGTGATTTTCTGGTTTTGGGATGATAATAGTAGTTGCTTTTTAAGAGTAATGAAAATTATCTGGATCAAGGGAGTCATTGTAGAGAGCAGTCAGGCCGTTGATAAGCGTCATAGGGAAGCGTCTAACGAGTTCATGCCCTATACCCGAGGCCCCCGGGGCTCTGTTGAAGGGTGCTCAGTAGCATCATCTTGACCTCTCCTGGTGTCAGCGGTGTCGTAAAGTACTGTTTCAGTCAAGGAGCTTTGTATAAATTTAGCGGTATGGCGTTTTCTGGTCTTCATGTAAGGTAATCCATGTTGTTAACCTATATGTTCTGAAGTGCTGTTGGCTCTGTGGGTAAAAGATTGTCTGCCAGTGTTGCCGGAAAACTTATATGACCTCTGCCGGGTCCGTGATGTTTCTGTCGTTGTAAGTGGTGTGTTTGAAAGTGGTGTAGTTGTTTCCCCAGTTTTGTTCTTAATGAAGTTCCAAAATTCTTGAGGGTTTGTATTTCTGTGCTGCTCTTCTATTTTACCTAGGAGAGTCCAGTGTTTGGCGTGATCATCGACCAGGCTATTGTGTACATATTTGCATAGTATAGTGAGGCCCTAGAGTACTTGACCGTATCTGTGCTGGTTTTGTATGAATCTATTTTGGTAGTGTGTGATACGTCTTCCGGGTCACATGGAAGGGGTAAAAAGAGGCTCTTCGTCTGTGGGTGATGAGAGGTGTTTGTGATTGACACCTAACTACACCTCATACAATACAATTTCCTCGGGTGTTTTGCCATCATATGTAAATGTTCGGTCTGTCCCTTGCACACTGTGAATACTGCCCAGTCAGCTTTGTTGTATGCAAAACGTGGGAAACCCTGTATGAAGATTTTTTTTGAGATATGGAGTGTGACTGGAATGTGATCCGAGCCTATGAAAGGGCCGAGTGAATGACAAGGGGGCTTTGTGGGCCCAATATGCAGCGAAGGAGGGACCTGCACTGACATTGGGCGATTGTTGGTTGCCCTGACGGGTGGCTGTTTGCCACTGCAGGGTGACTGTTTTTCAGTGTCAGTATGGGGACTTACGTGCCGCCACTCAGGAGGAAGGACTCGGCTGGGCTGACGTTTACCTGTCGGGTGGATATTGGCGTCGTCAGCAACACTCTGTTTGCAGTTATGGGTGTGAAAGTGGAAGATCTCGTCGGTCTATAGGTTGTTCGTGACGACATAGTTGTGAAGTTCGCCGAGAGTGGCTCGTTCCGGAGGTTTCTCGACCAGTATGAGGACAAGGTGGTGGGGCTGAGCACCAGTCTTGGCTCTGTGACTGTGACGAATTTGAGTGTGGAGTACACATACGTGTCTATTAAGAATGCGCCATTTGAAATGTCTGAGGATCTTCTCCGTCGGGCTCTTGCCAGGTATGGGCGTGTAGACTCTATTCGTGCCTGTCGATATACACATCCGGGGACGTCAAGGGCCTCGGTAATGGTTACAGGATGGCTAAGATGGTTCTTCATGGAAATGTGCCTTCTTCTCTCGCGCTTGCTGGCTTTACGGTCTGTTTCTCCTACCGTGGGCAGACTCGAACATGTTTTAAATGTGGCCACGTTGGACATTTGGCTGCTGCCTGCGACACTCGGGTGTATGATCGGGTAAATGTGCAAATGAAGCAAATCCTCATCACGAAGAGCTTTGTCGTGTTCAGCTTGGGTACGGCCATAAACAATAATGTCATCAGACATGTTATCAGCATTAGTTATATCTTGCAATACCTGGCTGATGATGTGCTGGAATACTTCAGCAGCACTGTTAATACCAAAACTCAGGCGCTTGTACCTATACAGACCTCGATGTGTCGTAAACGTTGTGATGAAGCGACTCTCATCATCAAGTTCAAGCTGATGATAGCCCTTGTTTAAATCTAACTTGCTGAATACAGTTGCACCATTCAAGCGGTATATCATATCATCTACAGTGGGTGTAGGATGGCGTTCACGCATTATTGCCTTGTTGGGAACACGCATGTCTACACAAATGCGTATCTCATCTGGATTCTTCGGCTTTGGTGAAGTGACAATTGGGCTTACCCATGGTGTTGGGTCTGTTACCGGTTCAATGATATCTAGTTCAATCAGCCTATCCAGTTCGGCATCGACTTTCTTGCGAGTATGGAATGGTTGTCGGCGATGTGGTTGGGCAACTGGAATTACATCTGGGTTGATATGCAGGTGTACTTTGCTATCAGTATAACAACCTATGGATTTAAATCGATCAGAAAATTCAGCAACAATAGCATCAACATTGTTTGCAGATTCCACTGCTACAGCATTAGAAAGCTGAAGTAGCCCCAATTTGGTTGAAGTCTTGTAACTGAGTAGAGACTCCATTGCATTCCTAACAACATGGAATGTAGTAATGAGCATTGCATTCTTTGACTTAATCTCTGTAGTGAAAGTTCCAATCACTGGTAAGGCTACCTTTGAAGCATAGGCAGTGGCTTTGGCATTATAGTTCTCAAGCTCTGGGAACTGTTTTTTAAATTTCTCATAGTGGCACTCAGCAATGGTGTCAATGTTTGATCCAGTGTCAATGAGAATTTTGAGACAAATGCCAGCAATGTATACTATAGTCTCTGGGTTGTTTGGAAGATCATTCCATTCTGTGATTGATTGTACTCCATAAATATAATCACATTCACTGTCATCTGAGACTGGTTGTAATGAAATTTTGTCTTGTATGTTATTAACATTCTTGATTTGAGGTGCAATATTGTGTTTGCCACCTCGACTCCTATGACTTGATCCTCGTACATTGCTTTTATTTATTGATTGTGGTTTCTTTAGTGCGGAACGACACATAGCACCAAAATGACCTAGTTTTCTACACTCATAGCACTTCTTATCTTGTGCAGGACAAACATTATCTTGGTGTGGGTAGTCTCCTCCACAATTGTAACATTTATTGTTGACAACCTCTGATGTGAGTCGTTGTGACTGCTTGAGTCTTGTTCCATGACTCCAGTTGTGATGTGGTTCTCGGCTCAATTTAATGTTAGGTTTGGCATGATATCTTCTTTGATCATGGTGTCCTCCCTGAACCTTACATACCTCATCACTGTTAGTAACAGTGGCAGAACTGTTGTTAGCACTGCACTCCATGACACGAGCATCACGTGCAGCATCTTCCATTCGACGAGAAATATCCAGTATCTTGGTAAGAGAACTTTCATCATCAACAAGTTCTAGAGCTCTTTGACAGAGACGTGTAGATGTGCATGTTTCAATTATTTGCTGTTTGATTTCTTTGTCAACATCAGCAAACTCACAATGGGTTGCTAAACCCTGCAGACGTGTATGGTATTGATCAACAGTTTCATTAGAGAGTTGTTTTGCTCTCCTGAAATGCATAATTTCCATAGCAGTATTTTGCCTTGGTTTGAAATGCCCAGTTAATTTGGCTTTGGCAGTGTCATAATCTTTGGCACCACAAGTGTCTTCCAGTGTATCAAAGATGTCACAAACTCTATCACTTGCATAATGAAGTAGAAAGGCACGCTTTCTTTCAGCACTTTTGATGTCAGAAACTATCAACAAATTTTCAAACCTTTTAAGCCATTTGGTCCACCTCTGTGACAGGTTTGTCTGGTCACAGTCAGGATCAAATGCAGGAAACTGAGGTATATTTGCCATTTTTTACTGAATAAATGTAAACTTATCACTTAAAATGTTCCTCAGAATATATAACACTTACTGCACTGTATATGTTATTCAAGAATTCACTGTAATTACTTTAATTTTGCAAAGCACACAAGCATTTTAATGCAAAAGTTCACAACAGTGCACAACACAGCAGCAACTGATTTCTTACCTAGCCCTTGTGTACATGTGTTGTTACTCCTACTCACAGCAGCACAGCAGTTGTTAGCAATTGGTACAGCAGTTGGTACAGCAGTTGGCAGCAGTAGGTACAGCAGTTGGCACAGCAGTCAGTTCACAGCGTGAAGAATTTTGTAGCACGAAGCATTGTTTCGTAACCAAAACATCGGGTTTTGTACACTGCATCAAAGCGTCGTTTCGTACACAGCGTCGGCAGATTCTTCTATACACAGCTTCAGTCAGCACAGCTTGGGTAGCACACAGCATTGGCCAGCACACAGCAACGGCCAGCACACAGCAACGGCCAGCACACAGCATGGGGTAGCATACAGCATCGGGTATGGTGCTCACAGCTCACAGCTTCTCCTTCCTCCTCCGGGCGTGAGGCAGCATGCTTCTTCCTTGTGTTTTAAGAACAAATACCTGCGTTCCCAGTTCATCCTCGTCGCGAATGTGGTGTTTGTATATATCTGAGGAAGTCTTGGTTGTAAGGTTGATATAAAGTCATGACTTGGTTACTGACTTTACTACTTATAAACGATTACATGACTAGAGTAGCTCCCAAGCTGGTAGGCGTCCTGTACGCTCTGTTTACCTTCTCTACTGGCGTCCCAGCCGCAACACAAACGGGTGGTACCGTTTTCTATGAACATGACAGTCGTCACATCATAAATGGGTTTGAGATCGACCACAAGTAGTGCATTACATAATTTATCAGTATTGTGCAGCCTGTGATCCCCGCCTGGCTGGATACTGATACCTAGGTAGTTTTCATGTGTCCGGACACCAGCGATAAGGTGGTATTATTTGTTTAACTTAAGAGATATTTATTTTTAAATGTTGTCACATTAACGCCTACATCTTCCTTTCTTCCGACATATAGATTTTTAAGATTAATTAAAATATATGGAAACTAATTATACAATTTATTGGCTGGTGTGCAGGGCTTCACACTCTCAGAGCTAGCCATCAAGTAACTATCAAAACGCATATATCTTCGTTTTCACTTCAGTTATATTTATGACAAAGGATTTTAAATGTAGCCTATATTTCTACCTTTGTGATGACATAAATACTTTCATTAATTACAATATCTAGATCAAACTAACATTAATTTTCAAAAGGTTGTATATTTTCCATCAATCCATCAATGGAGAGCATCAGACAAGAAGCCTTCTTTAAAATATGAATATCTTTCCTCACCCAATATGATCTAATCTCTGAATAAAACGCAAAAAACGACTTGATTGTAACCTATCCACCACTGCCCATTGGATGGGGGAGAGGGGGTTATGTGTAGGATAAACATATCAATTGTGACACTAGCCCTCCATATATGTTAGTTGCTAAAATTATAAACTGTACTTGTGGTCGGTCTCGAGCCCATTGTTGATGTGACAATGTGCATTGACTTTTGTAACTAGCTTATCAAGATTATAACTTGCTTGGCTATATGAATTGTGGGGATCATTCCCTGAGCCCATTATGTGCCTCTGTAACACTCCACTATCGCTCATAGGATGGGTATGGGGTGCATAATAAATGAACTAAACTAAGCTCTGCCTTTTTGATAACATATACAATTATAAGCTTTATTTGTGAATCTTAATTAATTAAACAATATATCACAGAGCCTGTAGGGTTCGGTGAGATGAGCGAAGAGACATGGGAGATTTTACACAAGTACAGTACATGGTAGTTTAAGTAGCGAACGCATGTCAACGAATAACGAGTATATATAATGTGGCGGTAACGTGTTGGAAATGGTGGTCGGCAGTATTCCAAATAGCAGATGTCAATGCTGGGCCACGTACATGTAAGTTATAAAAAAAAGGAAAAAAAAAGTGACTGCTTGTCTGATAATCTGTGGTAAGGTAAGGTAAGATACACGAAAACACAAATATAAAAAAATGCACTTTACTTAATCTAGAAAACAAAATAAAATAAAGACAATTCCTTGGCATTTAAAATAATGTAAAAGTAAAACACGTAAAAATATATATAACAAACTGAAAAGGGGGGAACTGGTTACGTTAACAGGAATACAAAAATAAATGGTGCTGGGAATATATGCGCAAGCTATCAACCTCTATTTGATCACACAAGGTGGGTCAAGTAGGTGTTCACAGCAAGAGCACTAGATATATTCTGACTGGAGAACTGCTGGCGGTCCTGACATTGGCTTGCGAGGAATGTGATTGGCGTGGAGCTGGAGTGGTGTGTTGTTGAACGGCCAATGAGAATGCAGGACGGCCGCAAGTCGGTAGTTTGGCTGGGAGTAGCAGTTGGCGGGTCGACCAGGTGTGCAGGAGTGGGGGGAGGGGGAGTTTGCAGGTGCGTGGCTGGTCTGATATATACGTTTAAGCCACTGAAAACGTATCCTGAATATTGGGTTGGACGTGACGCTAGAAGAAGGAGCAGGCTCAATCTCTGGGAAGAGATTATTATCACAACTCTCCCCCGAAGCCTGCGGTTCTTGTGGAGTCACGTTCACGGGAGGTGGAGTGGGAGGTGGAGCAGGCTCTACCTCAGTGATACTGGAGAAGACGTCTGATATGATGTAGTTAGATTTCTGGGTGTAGCAATCTCCAGGCTGAAATGATGTAGCTGGCAAGCCCATTATAGAAGTAGTCGATGGTTGAGTTGGGCTGTCTGTAGGAAATGAAGATGGTTGTGGTCCATGTAGATGGTGGTGGACTGAGTACTTTGCTGGTATGGAGCAAAGTGTTGCCTGTTCAGGACGACGAGTAGCTCCTTGTTGCTCGTGGTGTCGTTTATGGTAGTTGGTATGTAGAGTCTCTTCGCCTTGTTGTACCAGGTCACCCACGTTGCCGGTACCACTGACGCAGGTACCTATGGAGGATGGGAGACTTGATATCTGGCGAGGCGAGAGAAGTATTAGAATATGATAAAGGAGCACAATTACTGTCCTGAAGGTGATTATAAATGTCAGTAAGGATTTCCGAATTAGAAAGCGCTGTCTCAGTGTCAGTGTTTTCGGAAGGAGAAGCAGGGAAGGTCTCACTGTGGCTGTATGGATCTGTAAATGAGGTAAAGTTGGTTAACACAGTGGGAGGAACCCCATGATAGGGCTTGAGCAGATTGATGTGGCACAGCTGGGTCTTCCGCCGCCTATCGGGGGTCTCGAGAACGTAGTTGAAGTTGTTCCGGCACTCCTTAACACGGTAGGGTCCTGAGAACCTGTTCTGTAAAGGAGAACCTGGGATAGGGAAATAGGCAAGAACTAAGTCTCCCGGTTTAAACTTCCTTACTTGGCAGTGCTGGTCGTAACGAGTCTTCATCCTCTCTTGGGCTTTCTGTAGGTTGTTGCTAGCAAAGGAATGGACCCTCTCTAGAATGTGTCGGAGGTTTTGAAGATACTGGGGCACATTCTGATGCTCACTGAAGGTGGCATCACGTAGAGAATCCTTGAAAGCCTTGAGAGGTGTACGGCACTTACGTCCGTAGAGCATCTCATAAGGAGATACTCCTAGTGACTCGTTGGGAAGACTTCTGAAAATACACATAATGAGATCAAGTTGCCTATCCCAATCCTTTGAGGTCTCATTGCAAAACTTTTTTAAGAGTGCCTTGATAGTCTGATGACTACGCTCGAGAGAACCCTGTGAAGCAGGATGATAGGGGCTGGACAGTACCTGTTTGATGTTGAACTCCTCCAGAGTCCGTTTGAAGAGATCACTGGTGAAGTTGGTGCCACAGTCGCTCTGTATCTCCCTCGGAAATCCATACTGGGTGAAGATTTTCAATAAATTCTTCACCACTGTAGCAGCCGTAATGTTTTTCACTGGAACTGCTATGGGGAATCTGGTGGTAGGACACAGGATAGTTAAGATATAGGCGTTGCCTGCACTGGTCCGAGGCAAGGGACCAACACAGTCAATAATAAGTCTGTGGAACGGTTCCTCAGGCACCTGGATGGGTATCAGTGGTGCTCTGGGAATGGAAACGTTCGGTTTCCCGGCTAACTGACACACGTGGCACAGTTTGACATGATTCTTTACATCGTTAACCATACCTGGCCAGTAGTAGTCTTGTCGAATTCCATGGTAAGTCTTGTTGAACCCGTAGTGTGACAATGCTCCGTGGGCCAGGTGTAGAATCGTGGGCCGCAGGCTGGTAGGAATCACTAGTTGTTCAACGTCTGCCCAATCGTCCTCGTCCTTCAGTTTACTGGGTCTATACCTGCGATAGAGTAATTCGTTCTCCATAAAGAACCCAGGAACACTGTCGGATTGGGTCTCAGCCTGAAAGAATAATGGTGTCAAGGTAAGATCATCTCTCTGTAACTTACGGAACTCCAAAGCGGTCAGATTGGGGGTAGTTTCGAAGGGTCCTGAGGGACAGCGGTAGCAGTAGAGTCAGCTGGCTGTGGTCGTGCAGCTTGAGCACGGGTGGTCACCATAACAGGAGGAGAACCTTCATCACTCTCTTGAACCTTTGCTCAAAAATCGGGTTATCCAACACAGAGTTGCTCACCTGGGATATGTCCTTGACGATCAGGTTGTTTGGTTGTTGGTCTTCTGCCAAGTCGTTGCCCAGGAGAAGTTGCACTCCAGGCATGGGAAAAGGCTTTTCCCTGACGGCGACTTGGACTTCACCGGTCACGAAGGGACAATCTAGGTAAACTCTGGCAAGAGGATAAGGAGTAGTAGCAGTAAGGTCAGTGATGAATACAGTCTCTCCTGTGTAGGCGACGTTGGGCACAGCTGATTTCAAGACGATCGATTGTAGAGCCGCTGTGTCCCGCAGGATCTTAAGTCCAAAACGTCCCTCTGAATCTGAACCGTGGGTAGTGATAGTTCCTGGATATAGATGCTTGCTAAAGAGAGAGAGATCATTAGCATGAACACCAACATTCATTACAGGCTTACCGGACTTAGGGTGAGTAGGTTTGGGCTTAGGAGGTTCTATGTTACCTTTAGATTGGGACTTACCACATTTTTCTATGGTATGTCCATAGAGTCGACAATACCTGCAGTACAGTTGAGAGGTACCTTGATCTGGGCTCGCTTTCTCGTAACTGTACCAAGACTTCTTACTGGTAGGTTCTGGTGTCAGCCGGTGGATGAGGCTGTAAGTGTCAGCTGACTTCGCGCACTTCACCAAATCGGTCTCTTCTTTGTCTGCTAAGTATAGGCGGACAGGAGGAGGTACACGTCTCAAAAATTCTTCAACCAGTATGAGGTTGACAAGCTCTGGAAAAGTAGAGACATGTGCTGCCTCCAGCCATTTCATGAAATATCTCCGTTTGGTGTTAGCAAATTCTAAGACGGTGGTGGTACTTGCCTTGACGTAGTCACGGAACTTTCGTCGATAGCTTTCGGTGGAGAGAAGGTAGGCGTCCAACACAGCTTGCTTCAAGGTGGTGTAGTCGTTTTCCGATGCCAAAGTGCTGAGTGTGACGGCTGCTCTACCTGGTAAATGTACTCGGAGAAGGGTAGCCCATTGGTCGTCAGGCCAACTAAGTTGATTAGCAAGGGTCTCAAAAGTTGTGAAGAACACATCTGTGGTATCTGTATATAGCTGAGATAGTCTTGGTAGTAAGGTTGATGTAAAGTCATTCCTGGTTACTGACTTTAATACTTATAAACGATTACATGACTAGAGCTCCCAAGCTTGGCAGGCGTCCTGTGCTTTGTTTACCTTCTCTCTCCCAGTGGCGTCCAGCCGCCGCACATAGAAAACGGATGGTACCATTTTCTGTGAACATGACATCCCTCCTTTTCTTTAAAAAGAATGAATACAGGATGTCTACCATGCTTGTAGCACAAAGCAAAGTTATTGACACAAAGTAAGTTGTTATTAACATGTCAAGAGATATTGCATATATTTAACATTAATTAAGCACACAAAGAATTTAAACAATCTTTACCACAAAGGATTTCAATGTTAAAAATACATATGCAATGTTAAGCAAACATGAAAGAAACTGTAATACAAAGTTACAAAATATTGAATGAGAGATCTGCATTATTCAAACAATATTAAATTTAGTTTAGCATAACAAGTAAATACTTTGCATTACATAGGAACACAATTAATCATCATATCGTGTAGGGCGTTTAACATGACGTTTTGGACGAGAGTCCTTAAGTACAAGAATATCCCTCGAACTGTTTATCGAGTTATAACTCATTTTTTTTCTTTTGCACGACTTTGCACTTCATCATTTTCTACACTAGTTGGAATCACTTTGAAATAAGCCATATTACGTGTTATACTATGATCTCTATTACTCGCTGTTACCATAGTTCCTTTTACACTAATCACTTTATATGGTTTTGTATCATACGGCATATCTAGCTTTCCCTCTTTTTTTCTTTTTAACGAGAACAGTATCTCCAACCTTTATGAATTGTTCCTTTGCATGTTGATCATGAGCAATTTTCATTTTGCCCTTCGCTAGTGCATCCTTCTGAGCGAGACGTTTATCCGTTATTTTGGCTGGCATGACAGGTAGTGCGATTCTCATAGGACGTCCAAATAAAAGTTCGCAAGGCGACTTGCCCAGTGTTCCATGTGGTGTTGCACGGTAGTTCCTGAGAAAAGCATACATAGCTTGTTTCCAGGATCGTCCTTCGGCATGAGCACAGCGTACAGCTTTCATGAGAGGTTACATGAATCTCTCTACTTCTCCATTTGCTTGAGGATGTAGTGGCATCACACGGCGGTGTTTGAATCCAATATGCTCAGCAAAGTTGACAAAGTCTTGTCCATTAAATGGCGGTCCATTGTCCGTCTTGACAACTTCAGGAATGCCAAAGTTTGAAAAGATCTTGTCGAGTTTCGGGATGACAGCCTTTGCAGATGTGGAAGTGATGATTTCTACTTCTGGATAACGTGAGTGATCATCAATGACTACCATCAAGTACTCTCCAGTTGGTAGCGGTCCGCAGAAATCCATCGATACTTCCATCCATGGTGCAGCAGGTAGTGGTGAAGGTTGTAGAGGTGTTGGTCTTGAAGTATCCACTGCAGCTTGGCAAGGGACACAGGCATCATGCATGTCCTTAGCTTGACGATCAATGCCAGGAAACCACACCTTTTCTCGTAGCAGCTGTTTGGTCCTTACAAGACCTTGGTGTCCTTGATGTGCAAGCTTCAGAGCACGTTGCTGGAGAACAGCTGGAATGACGATACGAGTACCTCGCAGCACGGTGTCGCGTTGTTGCGTAACACTTAATTCTGTCTGGATGCGTTCAAGTGCTTTGAATGCATCTTGGTCAACTCCTGAGGGTGGGATGCGTGGAAACTTTTTCTTAGTCAATGCATCCACTGTTGCTTGCAGAGTTGGGTCCTCTAGGGTTGCAGTACGGATTTCATCAAGAGTGAGAGCCTTAGGGACTGCATCACAGGTTACAGAGTGTACATATTCCTCGGCAACTTGCTGATGCTTGGTGATGGTGAAACTGTTGGCAGGATGTCGACTGATGTAATCAGCGGGATTGCCTGCACCTGGCTTGTATTTCACCGTAAAGTTGTATGGTTGCAGACGAAGAGCCCATCTCTCAATGCGAGCTGGTGGTTTGGACTTTGGATTATTGAAGATGGTCTCCAACGGTTTGTGGTCAGTGACTATCGTGGTAAAGGGTGCACCAAGCAGATACACATTGAAGTGTTCACAGCCCCATACAAGAGCAAGAGCTTCCTTCTCTGTCTGACTGTATCGTTGCTCAACATCTGTGAGAGAACGGCTGGCATAGGCAATTACTACTCTGAATCTGGTTGACCAGGTTTGTGTTGGGCTAACACAGCACCTAAACCAACAGGACTAGCATCCACCGTAACTCAGTGTCCATTGATGGATCAAAGTATGCAGCAGTCGCATTTCTACTAGTGCATCTTTCACAGCATCAAATGCATTTTGCTCGACATCGCTCCAGTACCATGATGCATTTTTCTTCAGGAGCTCACGTAGAGGCTTCGTAATGGTAGCAAAATCTGGAATGAAGCGAGAACAGTAGTTTGCCATTCCCAGAAAACTATGTACTTCAGTGGATGTTGAAGGAGGTGCAGCATTCTTGATATCTGCAACTTTCTTAGGATCTGGAGACAGACCTTTGTCACTAAGTACATGTCCAAAGAATTCAATTTATGTTTATTGAACTCACACTTTGCTCGGCTTAGCGTCAAATTCTTTTCTCGTAAGCGTTGCAATGTTGCACGAAGAGCTTTGTCGTGTTCAGCTTGGGTACGGCCATAAACAATGATGTCATCAGACATGTTGTCAGCATTAGGTATATCTTGCAATACCTGGCTGATGATGTGCTGGAATACTTCAGCAGCACTGTTAATACCAAAACTCAGGCGCTTGTACCTATACAGACCTCGATGTGTCGTAAACGTTGTGATGAATCGACTCTCATCATCAAGTTCAAGCTGATGATAGCCCTTGTTTAAATCTAACTTGCTGAATACAGTTGCACCATTCAAGCGGTAAATCATATCATCTACAGTGGGTGTAGGATGGCGTTCACGCATTATTGCCTTGTTGGGAACACGCATGTCTACACAAATGCGTATCTCATCTGGATTCTTCGGCTTTGGTGGAGTGACAATTGGGCTTACCCATGGTGTTGGGCCTGTTACCGGTTCAATGATATCTAGTTCTATCAGCCTATCCAGTTCGGCATCGACTTTCTTGCGAGTATGGAATGGTTGTCGGCGATGTGGTTGGGCAACTGGAATTACATCTGGGTTGATATGCAGATGTACTTGCTATCAGTATAACAACCTATGGATTTAAACCGATCAGAAAATTCAGCAACAATAGCATCAACATTGTTTGCAGATTCCACTGCTACAGCATTAGAAAGCTGAAGTAGCCCCAATTTGGTTGAAGTCTTGTAACTGAGTAAAGACTCCTTTGCATTCCTAACAACATGGAATGTAGTAATGAGCATTGCATTCTTTGACTTAATCTCTGCAGTGAAAGTTCCAATCACTGGTAAGGCTACCTTTGAAGCATAGGCAGTGGCTTTGCCATTATAGTTTTCAAGCTTTGGGAACTGTTTTTTAAATTTTTCATAGTGGCACTCAGCAATGGTGTCAATGTTTGATCCAGTGTCAATAACAATTTTAAGACAAATGCCAGCAATGTATACTATAGTCTCTGGGTGTTTGGAGATCATTCCATTTTGG
>WNGS01025230.1:0-11526 GCA_020271785.1 Procambarus virginalis | reverse complement strand
ACACCAAATAGAAACTATGGCGGTCGTTAGCCGTGAGCGTCAAACAGCGCTGAAATGTTTACAACTTTTCATGTTTGTCAATCCCAAATTGTGCTACGTCGTAATTTTGGTACTACTGTGACGCAATAAAATTCCCTTCACGGACATATGCATATAAATGTAGAATCATGAATCGCGGCCCCCAGCAAGAGTTGGGAAGTGCTGAAGTATTACCTCTACCCGACGGCAGATCGGCGAAACACCTTTTGAAAAGTCTTATTCTTTTCACTGTCCTGACCTCACTTTTCGATGTACGTACTTAATTTTTGTACCAATATGTTCGCAATAGAATGTTCTAGAAGAACATATGTATAAAATGTCATACAAGGATGCATGTACCGGCACCATAAAAAACTTCGTTTATTACACTCGCCGTCAACATTTTTTACAATAGTTTTACCACGAAGATACAAGGAACTCCGTTCTCAATAATAGGCTATGTGACTATTAGAAAAAACGAAAGTTTAATGGTAAACATGCTTAAATTATCCCCAAATCGATCGGATAAGAATTGGATTTTATAGAAATTTTTTTTCAAAAATGCCGCTTGAGGTGCATTCAAGAGATAAATATATGTCCTGGCTCTAGTGACATATGGGTGCTAAATTGTGCACAATTCTAAAGGCGCTCATTTTAAAACCACTTCCAGATTGATCGGATAAATTTAAATTTTTAACAAATATTTTAATGATTGACCAGCGTCGTCGTTGGTGAGGAATCGGGGAGAAAAATGAGTTGACTCCTCTGGAGTCGTGGGTCGTGAAAGTGTTAAACATCATGTTATTAAGTTGCCCAATCGAATACTTTATTTATATCTGCCTGTATTTTTCAGCGTCATCTACGTGACCAATTTTGCATTCTGTTTTTGTATCGCAAAGTATCTGAACCTGTCTCAAGACATATATTCCCGAACAAAGGGGTTGGAACAGTATGATCTTTGCTCCAGTAATCTGAGATAACGTGTTTTACACATTTTTTTAAATTTTTGCCCTGAGGGCGAGTTTATTGGGGCAGCGCCATTGCATCCTGTGAGTGAACATGCCGCCAAAGCAGCATATACAACACCCCCAATAGGAAGAAAACCCGCTGGGTTGTTCATCCTGGTCACTTGTACCAGACACAGCTGGGACTTGATTAACTGTCTCGAAGTGAACAGCTCCTCAAACAAGAAGATCAACATCTGTCACCCTTAAAAGCTTATGTTATCTTGTGGGTGCAAATGGAGGAATCTTTTAAGAACAGCAATATTTGACAAATAGTGTTTTCCTAACTCAAACAATGTGGGGTTTATTATTCTACACATATTTCCAATGTCTCTCAGGTGTTCACATTCACGTAGATAGTGGCCAAGGCGGTGTCCGTCACTCTCATCACAGATTCTGCAACTTCGCTGAGCAACTGTTGTTTCCATTCAAATCGCCATGGATATTTTTATCCAAGACGGATTCTCGCTATTACTGATTCTCTCCTGCGTCCTCCTCCTCTTCGTCCATAATGTACACAACATTTCTAATGTCTCTCAGGTGTTCACATTCACGTAGATAGTGGCCAAGGCGGTGTCCGTCACTCGCACCACAGATTCTGCAACTTCGCTGAGCAACTGTTGTTTCCATTCCAATCGCCATGGATATTTTTATCCAAGACGGATTCTCGCCATTACTGATTCTCTCCCGCGTCCTCCTTCTCTTCGTCCATAATGATTGGGATTGCCAGTTTACACAATGTTTCAAAAACACATGGTGCAAAAAACCAGCGTTGAATGGATTGAAATGCAATTTTCCTGGGTGAGTCCCGGAGGCTCCCCGGAGCTTTCCCAGGCTGATATGCTAATGTCAAGACTTTGGCATCAGTCATATGTATGGAGTTCTTAGGCCTACCGGGGATCACGGCCAGAACCGGGCCCCCCCTCAGAGAGGCAGGGGAGCAATGGCCTATAGAACCCCCGTGTGTTTGGAAGCATTCTGGTTGGAAGGGACTCCCCCTTCCCCCTCCTGGGAGGGTCGAGTTGCACAGACAGTGGCACGGCGAAGTGTGACGTCATACTAGTTTGCTTGTTTTCTGTTGAAGAGTTCTATCCACTAATTCGGCTTTTGGTAGCAATTTTAACTAGAATAGGGGTTTGTTTTGGGGCGCTTACTTTCTGGGTGCCTGATCTGGTCGATGGCAGACATAGAATGTTTTCCAACCACATGGGGGGGGTTTTCTATAGGCATTGGTCCCCTTGCCTCTCTGAGGGGGGGGCCCGGTTTTGGCCGTGGTCCCCGGTAGACCTAAGAAACTCCATATATATGACTGATGCCAAAGTCTGACATTAGCATATGAGCCTGGGATAGCTCAGGGAGCCAACAGGGCTCCCCGCAGAAAGTACACACATTTCACCTACGGTAGTGTTTTTCCAAAGCTGTAATCGTGAAAATTCTGTTGACTCCTTTTTAATGAGATGAGCTGCGTGAATGTTCGTTTGGTGAACAATATGTTCCATGAGTGGCTCTTCAAAATATGCAGTAATATAGTCCATTTCACACATGTCCTCAACAGTATCACAGAAAACGGTCTGTAATCCCAACATCTTTATGTCAAAAGTAGGAATTAGTGGAACAAAATCGTCACCATCACTCCCCACAAGTACACCTGGTGTCCTGCAAGATGAACAGCGGCACCATGGCGAGGAATCGGTGCACACCGTTGCACACAGGAGCTGAAGCCCGTCTATGTACAGTACGGGCGGGAACTGAAGATGAGGTAATAATCACGTGCACATGAGGGCCTTTGTTTTTCAATTGTCTCCATGTGGTGTCATGCGGCGGCACCTGGCTGGGCGAATCGCTGCTACTGACTCAACAAAACATCTTTTCATAACACCACTGCCACTAGCGTGAAGCATGATACCTGTTGATAACCTGGTTGATGGGGTTCTGGGAGTTCTTCTACTCCCCAAGCCCGGCCCGAGGCCAGGCTTGACTGTGAGAGTTTTGGTCCACTAGGCTGTTGCTTGGAGCGGCCCGCAGGCCCACATACCACCCACAGCCCGGTTTGGTCCGTCACTCCTTGGAGGAATAAATCTAGTTTCCTCTTGAAGAGTCCACGGTTGTTCCGGCAATATTTCTTATGCTTGCTGGGAGGACGTTGAACAACCGCGGACCTCTGATGTTTACAGTGTTCTCTGATTGTGCCTATGGCACCCTCTGCTCTTCACTGGTTCTATTCTGCATTTTCTTCCATATCGTTCACTCACAGTACGTCGTTATTTACTGTGCAGATTTGGTACTTGGGCCCTCCAGTATCTTCCAGGTGATATTATTTGATATCTCTCTCGTCTTCTTTCTAGTGAGTACATTTGGAGAGCTTTCGAGACGATCCCAATAATTTAGGTGCTTTACCTCGTCTATGCGTGCCGTATATGTTCTCTGTATTCCCTCTATTTCAGCAATCTCGTCTGCTCTGAAGGGGGAAGTGAGTACTGAGCAGTACTCAAGACGGGACAACACAAGTGACTTGAAGAGTACAACATTGTGATGGGATCCCTGGATTTGAAAGTTCTCGTAATCCATCCTATCATTTTTCTGGCTGTCGCAATATTGCTTGGTTATGCTCCTTAAACGTTAGGTCGTCAGACATTATTATTCCCAAATCCCTTTACATGCTGTTTTCCGACTATGGGTACATTTGATTGTGTTTTTGTACTCTGTATTATGTTTAAGGTCCTCATTTTTGCCGTTCCTGAGTACCTGGAATTTATCACTGTTAAAACATCATGTTATTTTCTGATGCCCAGTCGAAAACTTTATCAATATAGCTTGAAGTTTTTCAATGTCTTCAGCTGAGGTAATTTTCATACTGATTTTTGTGTTATCTGCAAAGGATGATACGAAGCTGTGACTTGTATTTTTGTCTATATCTGATATGAGAAATAGGAAAAGCAGCGGTGCAAGGACTGTACCCTGAGGTACAGAGCTTTTTAACTGCACTTGGACTAGAGTTTATATGGTGGACCGTTACTCGCCGAGTCCTGTTTGACAGAAAACTGAGGGTTGTCATGTCAGGTTTGGTGAAAATGTAGGTATGTATTCTTCTAGAGCATTCACTGGCGAACACATTGATACCAAATTTAAATACATATCGCAAAAATTAACTCAGCAAACCTAAAAGATTATAAACATTTCAGTGCTGACGCGCAGTTGGCCCACACGCCCGGCGCACTTGGGGGTCAAGGTCAGCCTACTCCGGGGGAACGCGAAAGTGTTAACGGTGATAAGTTCCAGGTACTGAGGTATGGTGAAAAGGAGGACCTGAAACGAAACACAGGGTACAGGACGCAATCAGACCTACTCATAGAAGGAAAGCAACATGTAAAAGATCTGGGAATTATGATGACTGACGACCTGACATTTAGGGAACATAACGAGCAAATAGAGACAACCAGGAAAATGATAGGATGGATTATGAGAGCGTTTAAATCCAGAGGACCCCACAGCAATGCTAACACTATTTAAATCACTGGTGATGTTTCATCGTGAGTATTGCTCAGTACTCAAGTTATGAGCAGGAGAAATCTCTGAATTAGAGGGAATACAAAACAGCACGCATATTTGTTGACCAGACCACACACTAGAAGGTGAAGGGACGACGACGTTTCGGTCCGTCCTGGACCATTCTCTAGAACACAAGAGAAGTGTTAAGTCTGCAGACACTAACAATGCTCTCTTCTGCCATGTGAGGGATTCTAATCATCCCATTGATGGGTCTTCCTCCAAATAATCTTTCCTGCCTCTACTCTACACAGACCCCGTCTTGTTGAATCGGCTCTAATACACAATGTACCCAACATAAACTTGAGTCCTGGCTTTGTTGCTGTGGACTCTTCCCTTTCACAGTATATACTCAAATGCTCTAATCTTTCTAACAAACGTGACTTAACATAAGCTTACCCCTTCCATTTATCTTTCTTTCTCTTTCCTTTTCTTTCTCTCTCCTCCTCTTTTTCTGTTCATTGTCTTCTCCTACGCTCCCTTGCTATCCTCTTCTTATTCCTATTACTATCTCCTTCTCATTCTGTGGTTATAATAGGAGCTGCCTCGTATGAGCCAATAGGCCCTCTGCAGTTCTTATTATTACTACTATCCCCTACACCTTACTTTGCTTCTCAGCTCTCTCTTGCCTATTTATTGCCTGTCTCTACTTCCTCATCACAATCGACTTGAGAATGGTCCAGGACGGACCGTAACGTCGTCGTTCCTTCACCTTCTAGTTGTGGTCTGGTCAACATACTTTAGCCACGTTATTGTGACTCATCGCCTGCAAACAGCATGCATAGAAACGATAAACATCTGAATTATGGGACCATCTCAAAGCTCTCAAAATGTACTCCCTGGAAAGGAGACGAGAAAGGTATTAAAGAATATATATATGAAAGATATTGGAGGCCCAGGTCCCAAATTTGCATAGTAGTATAACAACATACTGGAGCGAAAGTTATGGAAGGAAATGCAGAAAAGAACCAATGAGCAGTAGAGGTGCCATAGGCACAGAGAGCACTGTCCTAACATCAGGGGTCCACGGCTGTTCAACACCCTCCCAGCAAGTGTTAGAAATATTGCCGGAACGAAGGAGGATGTATTAAAGAGGCACTTGGGCAGGTTCTTTCAAGAAGTGCCGGACTAACAAGACTGTAGCAGTGGATAAGTGGGTCTTCGAGCCGCTAAAAGCAACAGCCTGTTGGACCAAGTTATCACAAGTCGAGCCTAGCCTCAGGCTGGGCTCGGGGAGTAGAAGAACTTCCAAAACCCTCTCCAGGTAAGCTTATTACCAGAAACAAGACCAACCCTGCCAACATTTATAGATTCAGGAAGGAATGACTGGGTAGAAATTGGAATACGGAATACCTTTTTGGGAAATGGGACAAGTGCGGATAGCGTCCTTAGTGGCACTGTCCACTCACTCATTTAACCACCGTGCTGCACCGAGTTTATTGTGAAATTCCCCGGTGCGCATGAAATAAAGTGTTCCCAAAAATTCTTTTTTCTTCGTAAAATGATAAATTCCATTCCCTGAACATGTCTATGTAAAAATAAATACCAAATTCCACATACTTTGGCTGTGGGGACATGGACTAGGTTTGCTGTGACGTCATCAGGGCCTGGTCGCCCGTGCGTGAATCACCCAGACACGGTCGCGTGGGCCATTCAAGCATGGGGTAATGCCACATATATATTTTCAATTATTTGTTTATGTATTTACAATGCGATTTTATTTGTTTTTTATCGTATATGATGCATACAGTACAACCTCGATTCAACGTACCCCGATTCAACGAATCTCCGGCTAGTTCGCACACTTTTCAGGCCGGATTTACTCACCCTGTTCGACGAACAATGGTTCGCCGAAGCGGGGATGTTCGGATTTGCTTACGACGTCGAGACAGAGTTCACAGACTGGTGGAAAAGTTTCACATTCTATCACAGATTACAATTATTAATTCCTTCATATGACAAGTTCGATCACACAAGTGGACCACACAAGTGGACCGCACATGTGGTCCACAAGTGGTCCACAATCTTACGATGTTGGGACAGAGTTCACAGTGGTAGAAAACTTTACCATCCCATCACAGATTACAATTAATAATTCCTTCATATGACAAGTTAGATCACACAAATGGATCACACAAATGGACCACACAAGTGGACCACACAAGTGGACCACAAGTGGTCCACAAGCTTACGATGTTGGGACAGAGTTCACAGAGTGGTGGAAAACTGTCTCATTCTATCACAGATTACAATTAATAATTCCTTCATAAGACAAGTTGGATCACACAAGTGGACCACACAACAAGTGAATCATATGAACCAAACACCAGCCAGAATGGTCCACAAGAAGTGACGCATATTAACCAAACACCAGCAAACAGTGGTCCACAGAAGTGAACGACTGAGTTTCAATGATTTTCGTTCACCGATTTGTGGCACATGTATCTTTGTTAATTAATTTAAAGGCTGAAGCGTGAATAGCTAGCTAATATGTTGAAATCTTCTTATACATTTTCTGTGATGAAACAAGACGAGTGAGGGTAGACAGATAAGGGAATACTGTACAGTAAACTTCACTTTACAGTGAGGTTTCACTCACTTTCGTCTGTGTTGTCATAGTTCAGTGACCCATCACTTTGAACGTTTCACATTAATAAATCATTTCTAAAACTGGTGTTTTAATAACTCTCTATTATCCTAATTAAACTAAACTAAATAAGACCAAAAATATACTGTAATAAGGTAGATATCTCCTATTTGAGAAATTGTTCACGTTATTGGCAGCACAACTCCAGCACGAGTGGACGTGTCTAATCCCTGTCCATACACCATGCTTGTTGTGTTGTGTTCGATTTCGTCGCCACAGTTCAGCGATCTACGGCTTCGAAATAATAAAATTAATAAATTAGTTCCAAAGTATTTTTTATAGCTCTTATTACCGTAATAATGTTGCTAAACTAAATATGTAACCCAAAAATATATAATTTGATGTAAATTGAATATTTGAGAGAAACATATGCTACTGGAAATCGAACACAACACCAGGCGGTGTTTTGTTCGATTTCGTCGCCACAGTTCAGTGACCTATGGCTTCGAAATAATGAATAAATAAATCAGTTTCAAAATAAGTATTTTCTGGGGGGAGCCCCGTCGGCTCCCCGGAGCTATCCCAGGCTGATATGCTAATGTCAGACTTTGGCATCAGTCATGTGTATGGAGTTCTTAGGCCTACCGGGAACCACGGCCAGAACCGGGCCCCCTCAGAGAGGCAAGGGGAGCAATGGCCTATAGAAGCCCCCGTGTGGTTGGAAGCATTCTATGTCTGCCATCGACCGGGACAGGCACCCAGAAAGGTAAGCGCCCCAAAACAAACCCCTATTCTGGTTAAAATTGCTACCAAAAGCCGAACTAGTGGATAGAACTCCCAAAGAAAAACGAGCAAACTAGTGTGACGTACACGCTGCCGCGCCGCTGTCTGCGCAGCTCCCCCCTCCCCGGGAGGGGGAAGGGGGAGCCCCAGACCCTCCGCGCCGGCTACCCATACCTCAGTTCTTGAGGCTGATGCTATAGGCGAAGGTCGTGTGCTCTGGCTCCGGTGTTCGCTACAACACTGTGCTTGCGTGTGGTGTTTGTTTTCTGGGTGCGAGAGCCAGGAGTAATTTTTGTACTCGGGCTGCATGCGCCTAGGGTTTCCTTCCCTAGGTGCCCTGTAAGTACTACCCTTGGGGCTTGGGGCCACCTTCCACAGGCTCCTTGGGATCTGCCTCTGCTGGTCCGTTTTACCTTTTTCGTTTTTTCGGCCGCCTGTTGGGCTCTTGGGTGTTCTGTTCTCCCTTGTTACTGGCAGGTAAGAGGCAGTTTGCACTGGTAGGGGCGCAGGGTGCTGCACAGCTTGTATTCCCGACATAGCGGCCGGCTCTGTTCCCTGGGGTTCGCTGTCCTCTTGCGGGGTTTTGTTTTTCTTTTTGCCTGGTGGGGGGTTCTGTCATATTCGTTCCTTTGTTCTAACCCTGTCACGGTTATTCTCGATGGCGCCCCCTGCTAGGTCCCCGTGAGTGTACACGTCCCTGGGGTACAGCTTTAGAAGTTCGATTGGTAGTTTTGGGCGCCGGTTAGCAGCTCCCTGCCTGGGACTACCTGAGCGCGAGTCCTTTAAAGTAAACGCTCAGGACCCTGGGAATCCCCTAGGGGGCGCGTGGGTCCGATGGATGTGACCCCGGAGTCCCCACTCGCTGTGTGCGAGTTTGAGGGTTGCTCGGTCCCTTTGTCTCAGGGTGACCCTCATTGTTTTTGCCTCTGCCATGCTGCCTGTTGGGTCGGTGATACTTTCGACCCTGAGTCCTGTGAGTGTTGCTGCTTGCTTGTGACTCAATTACCCAATCCTCTGATGATTCTCTTCGGGTACAGGCAGCGCGTGCGTTGCAGTCTAGGTTTCGTCTGTTGCAACGCGCTAGGTTGCTCACCCGGATGCCCCGGGGCTGCCCCGCTTTGCTTTTCGTGACCCGGACTTGGGGGTGGGGGTCGCTTCGATCCTGGTTCAGTCCGCGCCTCCTCGTCCTTCCCCTACTGCTCGTTCTGGTCCCCCCCCCCCCCCTTGCTTCCAGCCCCGAAACGTCTGAGGGTTTCGGGTCGGAGCGGGGGTTCCTTGATCCTGAGACTCGGGCAGCTTCGGGGGTGCCCCTTCCGGGGGAGCGGCAGAGGCATTCGAGTCTTGTCTCCCGGCCGAAGCTTCGGGGTCTGACCAGTGGGCCCCCCTTCCTTCCGCTGTTCCGGCTGCTCCGTCCTTGTCTTGTGGGGTCGGGGCTTGGGGAGAGGACTCGGCCTCGGGTCCTGTGGTGTTGGACCTCGAGGCTGGGGAGGGCTGACTTGGGGCCTTGGGCTCCGCTGGACCCCGCCTGGGTTTTTCTTCCCTCTGAGCGGGGCTTATTGTTACAAGGAGTGGGGTTCTCTTTTCCCCCCTCTGCGTACGAGTTGGATTTGGTGTCGGCCCCTCCCCGGGTTCGGTTCCGTGTTCCCCCGGGTTCGTCGGTTCCGTTTTTCCGGAGGTTTTCGGCTTATCGCATCCACCTTGGTGAGGTGCGAGCGGCCTTTGCAGCTTACCTCCTGCGGGACCCGGATTATGCCTCTGAACTGGATCCATCTGAGTTCAGGTTTGGGACTTCGTTCCCTTTCTGGCTCCGTTACGAGGTTCCGGAGTCTTCCTGGCTAGCAGCCTGCCCCTTGCTTGTTTTGGATTCCTGGCATTCCTTCTGTCGTTCCCGCACGTTGGAGTGGCGGGAAGCTTCCACGGTGGTTCAGGTTTTCCTGGGGGGCGAGCTTGAGTACCTGAATGAGTGCTTGTTTGCCCCTGCCCTCCCCCGCGATGTGGGCGTTATTCAGCTTCATGTTCAGGTTCCCGTCCTTTCGGCGCTGGTTGCGGAGGATTTGCGCGCCCGGGGCCTTTTGGCTTCGGCCTTGCGGTTCTTTTCCATCCTGGAGCTGTCCTCGGATTGGCTCGTGGAGGATGTGAGGACGCTTGGGTCCGTCCCAGGGTCTGGCGCCTTGTCCTCGGCTGCGCGCTCGTTCGCTGCCTTGTTGAAGCTGTTCACACCGATTTTGTGGGATGCGGTTTCCCTGTTTTATGCTTCCCGTCTCGCGTGTCGGCAGGCGGTGCTGGGTTCCTCCGTGGAATCTGCTTGGGCTCTGGCTCTTAGGCGTTCTTCCCCCTTTTGTCCTCTTCTTTTTGAGGAGTCGGCCGTGGCGCAGTTTATTCAGGCTGCGTCGGCGGCTTGTCGTCCGATGTCGGACTTGTTGGTCTTCCGGGGGTCCCGGGGTGGTTCTTCCCGGCAGAGTCGTGCCAGAGCTCGGGGTTCCTCTCGTCGTGGTAGGCCTCTGGTGTCAGGTTCGGGTTCGGCTCCTGCTGCGGACCCACCCTCGTCTGGTCGGCGCGGTGTTCGCCCTGTGCGGGGTTCTGGGTCTCGTAAGGGTCGCCGGCCTTTTCGCGGTTTGCCCCGTAGATGGGGCGATGGGGGGGCGGCTTGCGCTGTTCGCCCGCGCCTGGTCCCACGATTCGTGGGCCTTTCAGGTCGTGTCTCGCGGTCTGCGGTGGCGTTGGGTGGCCCCTTCCCCTTTGGGGGGTTCGGGGCTGGCGGGGCAAGTTTCTTCCCCTGCGCTCCGTCGAGTCGTCTTGGAGTGGGTACGTTTGGGCGTCGTCGAACCGACGTCGTCCCTCAGATGGGTTCCCGTCTGTTTCCGGTTCCGAAACGGGACTGCGCGGACCTGAGGTTCATTCTGGACTTGTCCCGTTTGAACCCCTGGGCTTATTGCCCTCCTCCGGATGACTACGCGTGTCTCAGGTTCGGCTCCTTTTGGAGCCGGGCGCTTGGATGGTGTCCCTGGGACCTCCGGGACGCTCATTGGCATGTCCCGATTCATCCGCGGTTCAGGGACTGGCTCGGTTTTGTGGTTGGGGCTTCAAGGTTACCGCTTTCGTTGTCTCCCGTTCGGGTTGAACCTGGCACCTTGCGTGTTCACGCGCCTTACCGGGTAGTAGTGGCTCGGTTGCGTCTCCTAGGAGTTCGGGCGTTGGCCTACCTCGACGACTGGCTGGTTTGGGCTCCCAGCCAGTCTGCTTGCTTGCTAGCCAGGGATTTGGTTCTTTCCCAGCTCGCCGGGTTCGGGTTCTTGGTGAACTGGAGGAAGTCCCATCTGGTTCCCTCTCAGGTTCGGACTTGGCTGGGCCTCGTTTGGGACTCTCGCACCTCCTCCTTGTCTCTCCCTCCGGAGTCTCTCCAGCGGCTGCGGTCCCGCCTTCGTCTGTTTCTGGTGGGCCCTCGGTCACCCGGCGGTTGCTCGAGGGCTGTGCGGAGCCTGAACTTCGCGATGCTGGTCTACCCGCCGGGTCGGGTTTGGCTTCGCGGCTGTTCTGGTTCCTTCGGGGTCCCCCTTCCCCTCTCTCGCGATCGCAGGGTTCGACCCC
>WNGS01025226.1:0-15956 GCA_020271785.1 Procambarus virginalis | reverse complement strand
GGGGGACATGATCACCACATTCAAGATTCTCAGGGAATCGACAGGGTTGTATAAAGCAGGCTGTTTACACAAGCATGGAGAGCTAAGCTGCTGGATGTAGCAACAAGAAACTTTCTAAGCCAGCACGTCAATGACCCAACAAGAATGAGAGGAAAGATGAACCAGCAATGCTTGATTTGATATTTACCCTAAATGAGTGGGATATATGGGAAGTTAAGATGGAAGCGCCCTTGGGAATGAGTGACCCTGACAGCTGGGTGGACAGCACTTCGGATTTGCAGTCCTGAGGTTCCGGGTTCGATCCCTGGTGGAGGCAGAGACAAATGGGCAAAATGTTTTTTTCTCCCTAATGCCCCTGTTTTCTAGCAGAAAATAGATACCTGAGAGTTTGACAGCTGCTACAGGCTGCTTCCTGGGGATGTGGAACAATAAGGAAGCCTGGTCGAGGACCGGGCCGCGAGGACGCTAAGATTCGAAATCATCTCAAAATAACCTCAAGATAACCTATTGCAAAGTCTAGGAGAGGGAATGTACTCCTGAAGGGAGCATCTGGCATCAACAAGAATTATAGAAAGTGGAAGGGTCCTACTATCAAAAGTGATCTTCACAATGCAAAGAGGCTGATGACGACTACGAAAGAGTTGGGTGAAGGTATCACCTGGAGGACAGAATGGCCTTGGGCTGCAAGGATATGTTTAATATTCTCGTGGCAATCTTTCAGGTCCCTGACACCAGCCGCAACCTAGTGCGGGCGGATAAAAGTGTCAATACTGACATTTAATTTAACGCAACCACGTCGTAAATACCCGACGGGTATTTTTCTATCGGTTGTGTGACCGCGTCGTAAATAGCCGCGCAATTTAAAAAAAAACACATTATAAAATCCAATTCTTATTCGATCGACTTAGGGTTTGTATGAAAATGTTTGCCATTAAATTTCCGTTTTCTCTATTAGGCACATGGCCTATAAATGAGAACGGCATTGTATTGTAACTTAGTGGGGAGACTATTGAATTGTTGCACAACGAGGGCAATTGGCCACTTCACACACTCTTGGTGTGGGCCGCGATCATGATTCTACATTGATATGCATATATCTGTGTAGGGAATTTTATTGCGAGTTCAGTGGGTAGAAATAGCCTAAGCTACTCTATCCCTTTGAGCTGTATTTCTTGCTTATCTCAATAAACATACTTGAACTTGAACTTGAAGTGATATAAAATTTAATGCTGTAGGACTAATGTCGAGCTGACAACAAACAAAAGAGTATGAACATTTTGTTGCTGTTTGGGCGTCACGGAGAGTGATATACGTTTTTATTTATTTCGTGGTGGGATAGCTAATGCTTTGGTGACATTTTATACATATGATCTTGTAGAGAATTTTATTGTCAACACATTGATACCAAAATGAAATACGTAGCTCGAGAATTGGTGTCAGGAGAGTAAAAAGATTATACACTTTTTGGTGTTTACGCTCAAGAGCACAAAACGCCGCGCGCACAATGCTCTATTTTTTTCACGAGTGCTGGGCGCATTAAAGTGTTAACCGGGCATTTTCTTTTATTTTATTTTATTTATATTTTATTTATTTATATACAAGAAGGTACATTGGGTTTGTGAGAATACATAGCATGGTGTTTACAATCTTGTAAAGCCACTATTATGCGCAGCGTTTCGGGCAGGTCCTTAATATAACAGATAATTTTAAGTAGGTAAACTCTAGCAGAATTAATAAAATGATAACAGATACATTGCAAGGAAAAAATGAGATGAGAGAGATTAGTAAGTATGTTATAGCACATTGGTATATTAAAGCTCTGGTTGATTACATTGACAGCTTGATTGGTAATTTAAACAAGATTAATAGGCACCATACAGCAAATTGATAGCACATATAAGAAGACAGCAATGATCACAATGGTAAAGATGTTCAGATTGGGTACATAAAGATAGGGAGATTGGGTAGCAATAGATACAGTGCAATTTTAAAGCAACAAGGTAAAAAACTATGAAGATGAAGTTAGGTACTTTTAAATTTTGTTTTTGAATGTCGCAAAAGTTTGACAGCTTTTCAATTCATTAGGGAGAGAGTTCCATAGACTGGGTCCCTTTATTTGCATAGTGTTTACACAGATTAAGTGTGACTCTGGGGATATCAAAGAGATATTTATTTCTGGTGTGGTGATAATGGGTCCTATTACATCTGTCCTGGGAGAGTTTCAGAGCAGGATTTACATTTAAGAACAAGGTTTTGTAAATGTAGTTGACACAAGCGAATTTGCAGGGAGAGATTATGTTTAGCATGTTTAGGGAGTTAAACAAGGGGGCTGAGTGTTGTCTGAAAGCAGAGTTTGTTATTATTCTGATAGCAGATTTTTGCTGGGTGATGATGGACTTGAGGTGGTTTGCAGTGGGTGCTGAAGTTGTCTCTTGTCTAGGAATAGGCCAAGAAACTTTCCATCATTTTTATTACTAATGATTACATTGTCTATCTGAAGCTGAATTGCATTTGTAGATTTGCTTCCAAATAAGATGTAGTAGGTCTTTTCTATGTTAAGTGTTAGTTTGTTGGTAGTGTGACGGTAACGTGTTGGAAATGGTGGTCGGCAGTCTTCCAAATAGCAGATGTCAATGCTGGGCCACATACATTTAATTTATATAAAAAGGAAAAAAAAAAAAGAGTGACTGCTTGTCTGATAATCTGTTGTAAGGCAAGATACACGAAAACAAAATATAAAAAAGTACTTTACTTAATCTAGAAAACAAAATAAAATAAAGATGATACCTTGGCATTTAAAATAATGTAAAAGAAAAATACATAAGATTATATAACAAATTGAAAAGGGGGGAACTGGTTACGTTAACAAAGTTAAATGGTGCTGGGAATATATGCGCTAGCTAGCTATAAACCTCTTATTTGATCACACGAGGTGGGTCAAATTAGGTGTTCATAGCAGGAGCACGAGATATATTCTGGCTGGCAGAACTGCAAGGGACTCCAACAATGACTGGCGGTGATAGTGATTGGCGTGGAACGGGAGTGGTGTGTTGGTTGGCGGCCAATGAGAACGCAGGACGGCCGCAAGTCGCTAGTTTGGCTGGGAGCAGTAGTTGGCAAGTCGACCAGGTGTGCAGCAGGTGCTGGAGAGGGGGGGAGGAGGGAGTTGCAGGTGCGTGTGGCTGTCTTGATATATACGTTAAGCCACTACAAAACGTATCTTGCATATTGTTGAGAACGTGATGAAGTAAGGAAATAGCAGGCTAAATCTCTGATAAGAGATAATCGTCACAGTAGACATCCATAAGTGGACTTTTTTTAGTTCATTATTAACAACATTATTTAGTGTATGTGGGTTGGGGTTAGAGTAGATGAGGGTAGTATCATCAGCAAACAATATAAGTTTCAGAATGTTAGAAACATTAGGCAGATCATTGATGTATATAAGAAATAGGAGAGGTCCCAAGATGCTGCCCTGAGCCACTCCAACAGTTATTGGTAGAGTGGGAGAGGTTATATTATTGATGGCTACACATTGGTGTCTATCACTAAGATATAATTGCATATAGTCCAGTGCATGACCTCGGATTCCATAATGATGGAGTTTATGTAAGAGGTAGTTGTGATTAACAGTATCAAAGGCCTTTCTCAGGTCAATGAAGAGTCCAATCGGAAACTCATTTTTGTCAAGGGCTGAGTAAATTATATCAAGGAGACTAATAATTGCATCGTTGGTACTCTTTTGGGAGTGGAAGCCAAACTGACAGTGGCTAAGTATGTCGAATTTTACGAGGTAGGAGTAGAGCTGTTTGTAGATAATTTTTTCAAATATTTTTGATAGTGTGGGTAGGTTTGATATTGGTCTATAATTGTTTATGTCTGCCGGATTACCTCCTTTATAAACTGGCGTTACTCTTGCTTTTTTAAGGATATCAGGGAAGGTATGACACTCTAGGGATTTGTTGAACAGCAGAGCTATAGGTGGTGCAAGGGCTTGGGAGGCTCTCTTGTATACAATGGATGGGATTTCACTAATGTTCCCTGCTTTGGTTTTTAGTGAGTGTATGATGGACACAACATCTGCCGGGCTGACTGGTGAAAGGAGAAGAGAGTTTGGATAGCTGCCTGAGAGATATGTGTTGATATGTGTCTGAGTCTGTGGGATTTTACTGGCAAGATTAGCACCAACAGATGAAAAGAAGCTATTAAATTCATTTGCCATATCTAAATCAGTTGACGGTGTAAAGCCATTCTTAGAGAGTGTTATCTGGTTGTGGGAGTGTTGTTTAGTTCCTAGGATATTAGAGATGGTATTCCATGTGCTTTTCATGTTGCCTTTTGCTTTTTTTAATCTAGTCTCATAATATGAAAGTTTATTTATTTATATTTATTTATTTTTATTTATTTATTTTTATTTATTAATTTTTATTTATTTATTTTTATTTATTATTTTTTATTTATTTATTTTTATTTACTTTGATTTATATTTAGTTAATATATTTTATATAAGAAAGCATTTTTGAAGATCCTAACAGGGGTCTCCCCAATGCTGGACAATATGGCTAATTGGGCTGCTTCCTGAGAAGGAACAGCAATGACACATGAACCAGTATGGGTGAGGTTAAAAGAAACAGAGGTATCCATTGAATAAACGAGGTGTTTATGGAGGAAGAAATCATCAGGCCGTGTAGAATCCAGATGTTGAGATTAAAGTATTTAGTCCACGTAGCAGGGCCAAACAAGGGTGGAACGTATTAGCATGGCAGGTATCATGCGAGTACAGCTGTGGGGGGAAGGGGTGAAACGAAGCATCCCCAGTCGGAGTGGGGGGAGGGGAGGTGATGAGATGTGGTCATCCCTGGGGTCGTGGAACTCAAACCTACCACAGAGATGGAGGGAGATCGGAGGGGTTAGTCGATAGGGTCAAAGGAGTAGCTTGGTCTGGGCCCAATGTAGCGGGGGCTAACAAGTCAAATCTTCCAACACAGTCCGCCCTCGGGGGCTGGTGCCCACCCCACGAGCTGGGCAGTTATAAGGGATTATCAGTGGCATAGGAATGAGCAGGAAATAATTTAATTACGAATAAAAATTCGTAATATTCGTAAACCTCATACCCACCATGGAGCCACAATTAGAAGATAGAACACCTGCCAAGATTGCCCCAACCCATTCCAAGGGGTTCATCATGAGTATATCCCCCGCAATCATCACCTTAAGAAACCGTCAGTCCGTCGAAATCGGGTTCAGCAACGAAGGCGAGGATTGACAATAAAAGCGTCCCCTCCTCTCACAAGTCGGGTGCCACAGTTCTACGGGTGAATGTGTGCCTCCCCAAAACATCCGGGCGTCAAAACTGAAGATGTTCGAAAGAATATGAAGCATGCAAAAGATCGGCGGGAAATGACAATTAGAAAGAAGAAGAGGGGGAAGGCTAAACGAATATAAGGAAGAGGAAATAGCATCCAGCATGATTAGTGAAGACGGTAGAGGACTGTCCCATGGAGCATCACACCCCGGCTGCGGCCCACCAAGCCTCCTCACGTCAACAACGGCCAGGAATGTGAAGGGTGACGGTAGGAGACCAACTCCATCGTCACCTGGCGTTAAACCCTAAAACTACTGCAGCAGTCAACTACTGTCAAGTGGAAGGCAGTACAGGGGCTATGTTACCACAAGCCAACACTGCTGAACCCTACCAACAGCCATGTTAAACTCTGCCTCAGGGGAAAAGAAAACTACTAGTCGGGGCTGTTTTATGAGGGTTTCAAGAAAACTTTTGTCACACGGAGGGCGGCAGCAGAACAAATGAAATTCAAACCAGTGATGCAGGTCACCCTGAATATACTTAGGTTTTTATCCAATAGTGGACCTAAACCTACAACGTAGTCAAACCCTACATTCCCTTGGGTGGTTACCTCAGACCTGTATCTCTATAGTCGTGGACACAATCCATCTGACTACATGTGCCAGGTCTAGGGATCACAATTAAACATTTAAAACAGCAGGAGTCAAATTAGCTGACCCATAAAAACAAATCTGACCGTATCAAAGACATAGGAGTGTTAATTGGGTCGATTATTATAAATTCATCTCGGCAAACACCAATTGCTCGGATGACTACTGAACTCTGCAAGTGCAAAGTCCATTGTGGGAAGAGAACTAGAATGGTGGAGATGTGATTATAAATTGGTGAAGATAATGACTCTTATATGTTTCACCTTTTTAAGCGGGTCTTTCCCTCTAACCCCGTCCACTCCCACAGCAGTACACAGGTGCACATAGTTACAAAAGCAGTGTGTAAAAAAGAGGCTGGGTTGATATTTGGAGGACAGTGTGAAGCCAGACTGTACTGGGTCTCAGCAGCAAGGGAGGCGCCACGCTGCCAGATGCATCAGTGTAAACATTACCCCAACATCCCAGTGGAGTGTTTAAGGCACTCAACAACGGGTCATTAGCAGTGTTTCCTATGACACACTGCTCATACCTTTCCATGCAGGAATATTCTTTTGTCTTGGTGTCGAGAATGGCTGATCTTAATTACCTCAGGGAATGTTATGATGAACAATCGTCAAGAGACTTACCAATATTAGACATATATGTACAAGTTAGTGTATCCATTTATTGTGTCCATTATGTGGAGTGTTTGACAATATGTTGATTTATTGGTAACTATTTTTGGCCAGGAAGTGAAGGTTATGTGGTGAAGATATTGAGCCCATGGGAACATTAGTTGTATGTACAGTTTTGGCCAGGAGGTGAGGGTTATGTGTTGAAGATACTGAGCCCATGAGCACATTAGTTGTATGTACAGTTTTGGCCAGGAAGTGAATATCATATGGTGAAGATATTGAACACATAAGATATATGTACAGTTTTGACCAAAGGTTCACCTCAGTTACAGAGGAGACAGTCACGATGTGGGGTTTTCTATTTTGCTTTCCCAACTGCAATGCGTACGTCGCCAATGTACATGTGGCAGACTCTTCACGAAGCTGTCGGAATCAGCAGAGAAAATACGAGAGCAACTGTACAGGGCCTGGGAGCAAGGTCGAGTTAGAGTCCTTGAGGGTCTCTTCTCAGACTAGCCTCACCTGGTCCTGATCCATGTTGATCATTGGAATCTCCTCAATGCTTGAAACACTTTAAGGGACTCCTAGGGTCCTCATCACATTTATAGTTTAGAGAATAATAGGCAACTCGGTGTTGAAGACACTTGTAGCTGAAGGCTTGAGTAAATAGTTGGCAGTATTCAGAAGTGGTTCAACGGAAACACCGCATAAAGCTTAACAGTAGTTTATGTACTAACTTAACCACTAATACAAAGGGTGCTTGGTTTACTTTAGATTGACGTCAGAAAGGCTATGGTTGAATTAGCGAGACTCTTGACGTCTGGCTAATCAATTCGGATCCACTCGTGGAGAAACACCTAACTTAACACAATTGACAGCCAATCATTAACACAGCAAACCTAACTGCCGGTGTGCAAAGGGATCACAAGAGTTCCAACCGGATACTTGGGTAATGATGATGCGCAATAAATCACACTAGCACTGTCAATGGGACAGGCACAATAATAAAATCACACAATAACTAAATGTGTGGTTTATGTGAAGCTCACATTCACAGACGAGTGTAATGTTGCGATACCACACAGATAAACACGCATACACCTTTGGGTGTCTAGATCTCCACTTATACTTGTGTCAGGTATAATAAGGTGAGAACTGTGGTTGATCCCTCAGATCAACACAGACACAATAATACAATAACAAGATCTTGTACTTACAGGTAGGCTACCTCTCTTATTCACTCACTCACTCAGGCACTTTTATGCAAGAACTCGTAGGTGGCCTGACAGCTGGTTTCGCTCGTTCTGACGTGAGACCATTGGCCACAGGCTTTCCCACAAACCGTACTTGACACAGAGGGTACTCGCAGGAGGGCGCACTGTATGTCTAACAGACACAGGCTCACACTTGATGGCACTGGCGGTGAGTAAGGGTGGTGACGTCACGTGGTACAGTGAGGCAGGGCGGCTGGCGGCTCGAGGCTAGCTACATGCTCTTGACAGTGGCAGCTGCAGGTTATATGGTACCATGCGGTACACTGTGGTAAAATCACACAGATTACTTAGGCAGCGGCACTCCTTAGTTCACTCTAGGTCACTCACAACGATCTCAATTTGTCACCAGGGGTTACCTGATACCAGTCTGTTTTGCTCTGGTGATTTGTCACACATATATATATATATATATATATATATATATATATATATATATATATATATATATATATATATTGGTATATTTTGGTAGCAGTCTTTCCTGTAGACATATATTATTAAATATATGTCTACAGGAAAACATATTTCTCGACTATCGAGAAAAAAGTCTTAGTCGACTTGAACTTGAAACCGGCCATATACTGCAGGTATGTTGACGACATTTTTACACAGGTACCTGATGTCAGACATCTGCAGGAGCTGAAAGAGGCGTTTGAGCAGAATTCTGTGTTGCGTTTCACTTACGGGATGGAGAAGGATGGGAAGCTACCCTTTCTAGATGTAACAGTCAGGGAAAGGAGCGGAGGCTTCCACACTGCAGTCTACACTAAGGAAACAAACATAGGAATGTGCCTAAATGCCAACAGTGACTGCCCAGACAGGTACAAAAGGAGTGTTGTTAACGCTTATGTCGACCGTGCTCTCAGCCACAGCTCAGAATGGAAGCAAGTCGACGAAGAACTCTGTAGAGTAAGGCAGGTCCTAGTCAACAACGGCTTCTCCAATGGTTTCATTGAAGACATCATAAGAAGGAAAGTGAAACGCCATGCAACCTCTGAAGATACAACTAACACAACACCTATACCCCCTATTAGACTATTTTACAGGAACTTCTTCTCCACAGCTCATAAAACGGAGGAAAGGGTCCTGAAAGATATTGTTAATAGAAACGTTATCCCTACAGACAAAAATCAGAAGATACAATTGACGATTTACTATAAAACCAAGAAAACTGCCAACCTACTCATGAGAAACTCTCCAGACACAAAGCAGAACGCTTTGAAAGAGACCAATGTCGTCTATGCCTTCAAATGCCCACTTGGGGACTGTAAGCCCCAAAGAACTCAATATATAGGCAAGACAACAACATCTCTTTCCAGGCGATTAACGATGCATAAGCAACAGGGCTCTATCAAGGAACATATAATCTCTTCCCACAACCAAACCATCACCAGAGAAATCTTAACAAACAACACAGAAATCATTGATAGATACAGCGACAACAGGCGGCTTGACATCTGCGAGGCACTACACATCAAGAAGTCAACACCAGCAATCAACAGCCAATTAACGCACAACTATATTCTACCCACTTCAAGACTCCGCTCCAATATAGAAACATCAAGAAATATGGGCCAATAGGCCTTCTGCAGTTACAGATCTATTCTTCCCTTTAGCTTATACCCATTGTTTCGTGTTCTGTGTTTGTTCTCACCTCACCCCAAACCATTGTAACATATCACCTCACCCAAATGCAGGTATAAAAAAGAAAAGCTGTTTAAACTCTGTTCAGTTATAGTTGTTTTGTGTGTGTGTAACTAAAGTCTTTGAAAATGTAATAAGTTTTACGAAACGCGCTCAAGTGTCGCGTCAGACTAGAAATAAAAATGAATTTTGGAGAATTGATTTTTCATTTACCGTCACCAGTAAAAAGAAACATAAGGAAAATAGAGAAAATTCGTGTTAGAATTATTAATCTTACTTTTTCGGTCATATTTAATAATATATATATATATATATATATATATATATATATATATTTGTGACGGGAAAATGTAGAAGTGTGGATGTTCAGCAGTCTTCCTAATGGCTGGTGTCAATGCCTGTCACATTTACAAAAAAAAAAAAAGAGAGAGACTGCTTGGCTGTTGTCTGTCGTAAAAGTAAGGGAAGACACGCAAAACACAAAGAATGAACAATGAAACTTTAATTAATATAGAAAACAAAGCAAAAATAAAGACAATCCCTTGGCTATGTACAGTGCAAACAAACAAGTCAAAAAATATAACATAAAAATGACTAAGTGAATAATTACTCTAACAATAATATAAAGGCAAAAATGACAAATTAGGTGCTGAGAATATGAGCGCTAGCTAAGAACCTCCACCGATAAACAGGATGTATATCAGGTAGTTGTTCACAGCTGGAAGCACGAGGATATTCTGAAGATGATGGCTGGAGCAGGCCCAAACATCGACTCAGGTAGATGGCGTTGAGGTGCAGTGTGCAGGTGTGCAGTCGGCGAGTCACCAATCAGGAACAGGCAGGCTGAGAATGGGTGGTTTGCTGGTTGAAGACGGGTGGCGAGCCGGCGTGGAGGGAGTGCAGGGGGGTTCAGGGTACGTTTTGCCTCCTGGTCAAAACGTTTTGTGCTACTGGTTGACGTATCTTGAATGTAGCATTTATTCTTGTAGATGTATAAGTAACTTTATGTAGGGAAGAGCAGGCTCAATCTCTCTTGAAAGAGATTATCGTCACAACTCTCCCCCGAAGCCTGCTCTACTGCGTCAAGTTACTTCTGATGGTAGAGTAGTAGGTGGAGCTGCCTCTACCTCATAGACTCTGGAGAGGGCGTCGGCTATGATGTTGTCAGAACCCTTGATGTAGAAGATCTCCAGGTTGAAATCATGCAGATATAAAGCCCATCGTAGAAGACGTTGATTGGTGAATAGGGCTTGCTGCAAGAAGCGTAGGGGATTGTGGTCCGAGTAGATGGTGGTAGACCGAGCACCTTGTAGGTATGGTGCAAAGTGCTGTAAATTCCGGACGATGGAGAGTAGCTCCTTCTCGATAGTGCTGTAATTCTTCTGGTGTGGTTTTAACTTGTAGCTGTAGTAGCTAACAGGTAGAATTTCCTTGCCTCATTGTTGCACCAGGACACCCCCGATGCCGGTACCACTGGCGTCGACATGGAGGATGAAAGGCTTCGTGATATCTGGCGAGGCGAGAATAGGATTAGAACATGGCAAAGGAGCACTATTATAGTCCTGTAAATTGGTATGAAGATCAGTTAGGATTTCCGAGTTGGAAGGCACTGACTCAGTGTTAGTGCTTTCGGGAGGAGAAGCAGGGAAGGTCTCACTGTGGAGGTATGGACCTTTAAAGGTAGAGTAGTTTAGCAACACAGTGGGAGGAGTACCATTATATAGCTACAAGAGGTTGACGTGGCACAACTGGGTCTTCCGCCGCCTATCGGGAGTCTCAAGAACGTAGTTGTGGTTGTTTCTACACTCCTTGATGCGGTAGGGTCCTGAAAACCTGTTTTGCAAGGGAGAACCTGGGATAGGAAAATAGGCCAACACGAAGTCTCCCGGTTTAAATTTCCTTATTTTGCTGCTTTGGTCGTAATGAGTCTTCATCCTCTCCTGGGCTTTCAATAGATTGTCATTAGCAAATTTACGTACTCTCTCTAGAATGTGTTGTAAGTTTTGAAGAAACTGGGGCACATTCTGAAGCTCACTGAAGGTGGCATTACGTAGAGAGTCTTTAAAAGCTTTGAGAGGAGTATGGCACTTACGTCCGTAGAGCATCTCATAAGGAGATACTCCTAGACTCATTGGGGAGACTTCTGAAAATACACATAATGAGGTCAAGTTGTTATCCCCAATCCTTCGAGGTCTCATTGCAAAATTTCTTTAGGAGTGCTTTAATAGTCTGATGACTACGCTCAAGAGAACCCCTGTAAAGCAGGATGATAGGGGCTGGACAATACCTGTGTGATGTTGAACTCTTCCAGTGTCTTCTTGAAGAGATCACTGGTGAAGTTGGTGCCACAGTCACTTTGAACCTCTCTTGGAAATCCATACTGGGTGAAGATCTTCGATAGTTGTTTCACCACAGTAGCAGCCGTAATGTTCTTTACTGGAACTGCTATGGGGAATCTGGTGGTAGGACACAGGATGGTTAGTATATAGGCGTTGCCAGAACTGGTCCGGGGTAAAGGACCAACACAGTCTATGATGAGTCTGTGGAAGGGTTCTGCAGGCACCTGGATAGGAGTTAATGGAGCTCTGGGGATAGAGATGTTCGGTTTACCTGCCATCTGACATGTATGACACTGTTGTACGTACTTTTTCACCTCTTTAACCATACCTGGCCAGTAGTAGTCTTGTCGGATTCCGTGGTAGGTTTTGTTAAAACCATAGTGTGAAAGTGCTCCGTGGGCCAGGTGTAGAACATTGGGCCGTAGGCTGGTGGGAATCACTAGTTGTTCGACATTGGCCCAATCGTCATCCTCCTTCAGCTTACTGGGTCTATATCTGCGATAGAGCAACTCGTTCTCTAGGAAGAACCCAGGGATACTGTCAGGTTGAGTCTCAGCCTGGAAGAATAATGGCGTCAATGAAAGATCTTCCCTCTGTAACTTACGGAACTCCAATCTAGTAAGATTCGGTGGTAGCTTATGAGGGTCTTGAGGGACAGCGGTAGCAGTAGAGTCAGCTGGTTGTGGTCGTGCAGCTTGTGCACGGGTGGTCACCAAAACCGGAGGAGAAACTTCATCACTTTCTTGAACCTCTGCTGGAACATACTCAAAGATGGGATTATCCATTACAGAGGTCCACACCTGGGGTTTGTCCATGATGATCAGGTTGGACGGTTGCAGATCTTCTGCCAAGTCGTTGCCCAGGAGAAGTTGCACTCCAGGCATGGGAAAAGGCTTTTCCCTGATGGCGACTTGGACTTCACCGGTCACGAAGGGACAATCCAGGTGGACTCTGGCGAGTGGATAAGGAGTGGTAGCAGTGAGGTCAGTGATGAGGACGGTTTCCCCGGTGTAGGTGATATTAGGTACAGCTGATTTCAATATTATGGACTGAAGAACCGCCGTGTCCCTCAAGATCTTCAATTTGAAACGTCCCTCCGAATCTGTACCGTTGGTAGAGACAGTTCCAGGATACAGGTGTTTACTGAAGAGAGAAAGATCATTAACAGAAACACCAACATTCATCACAGGCTTACCGGACTTAGAATGATTCTGTTTGGGTTTAGTAGATTCATTGCCCTTTGTATTGAGACTTCCCACATTTATCTATGGTATGTCCATAGAGTTTGCAATACTTACAATACAATTGTGAGCTCACTTGATCTGTACTTACTTTATCGTAACTGTACCAAGACTTCTTACTGGAAGGTGGTTCTGGTGTCAGCCGGTGGATGAGGCTGTAGGTGTCAGCCGACTTCGCACATTTGATGTAGTCGGTTTCTTCTTTATCTGCTAAATATAAACGGACGGGAGGAGGTACACGCCTCAAGAATTCTTCAACTAGCATGAGGTTGACGAGTTCTGCAAAGTAGAGACATGTGCTGCTTCCAGCCATTTCATGAAATACCTCTTTTTGGTATTGGCAAATTCTAGAAAGGTGGTGGTACGTGCCTTTAGGTAATCACGGAATTTTCGTCGGTAGCTTTCAGTGGAGAGAAGGTAGGCGTCCAAAACTGCTTGCTTCAGGGTTTGGTAGTCATTCTCAGATGCCAAGGTACTGAGGGTAACTGCAGCTCTACTTGTAAGATGCACTCTGAGAAGGGTAGACCATTGATCTGCAGGCCAGCTAAGTTGATTAGCTAGGGTCTCAAAGGTGGTAAAAAAGACGTCGATCTCTGTCTCAATGAACGGTGGCATTAACTTGCTTGCATGGGAGATATTGAAACTTACAGGAAGACTAGGGGGTAGCTTGTTGTCGCTGAGTGTGGTGTGTAGTTTCCAACTCTAGTTCTTGTCGACGACATGCTAGGGCCACATCAGCTTGCTTCTTGTCATGCTCGCGTTGCATCTCCAGGAAACGTTGTTTTGCTTCAAGCTGTACTCGCTCACGCTCACGGAGTAGTGCAGTCTCACGTTCTTTGAGGGCCATCTCTCGTTCCTGTTGTTCTTTAAGTAGGGCGGCCTCTCGTTCCTTGAGGGCAGCCTCTTCTTTCTTGAGCTGGAGAGCTTCCTTTTGTTGCTCCCGCTCGATCTTGGCAAGTTCGAGCTTGAGTTTCATTGCTGCCAGACCATGTTTATCTGCAATAGAATAATTTTCGTGAGTTTCAGACTCGATTATCCCTTCTTCTCAGAGGTAATCCAAGAGTATGTTGTGCAAGTCATTTTTGTTGGCTCCAGAGGGAACATCTAGTTGATACTCATGTGCAAGAGCTTGTAATTCGGTCCTCTTAGCACGACTTAAGTTCCCTATTTCACCTGCTGGATCGTTACGGAAAGCTTGGAGACGAAACATTGTGAAAGAATGGCAAATAAATGTACAACGAATATACTGTAATATGGTAAATGTCAGAAACAGGATAACGTGGCAACTGGTACCTATCCTGTGGAATTGTTAACAATTAACGTAAACGATTAGTAAATCAAAATCGCAGGAAATCTTGTACCCGGTACTCAATGTAAGAGAATAAGGGCAAGAAAATTCTACTAAATAAACGAAACTGAGTTTCTAAAACAAATGAAACATTTAATTGCTTCAAAAGTGAATTAGGTAGTCCAAGAATGTAGGCATACCTTGCCGAGTCTCTATAGGACATAAGCAAGGGGTTTCCCACCAAATATGATACTTACAGAATTAGCGAACTTTTGTGCTCTGTAAAAAGAAAGCTAATTCCCTACCTAAGTAAATATCATCATCTCTGACCGACGTGTAGGGGTGCGAGTGTCAACTGGTGACGAGAACTGCTGCTGAGGTCCCAACTCAGCAACAAAGTCCGTGCTAGAGGAACTATGGCCCTCTTTATCCTCCTTCGGTCGGATTGCAGAAGATTGGGTGCTTTGACTCGAAGACAAACCAAAGTACCAGGGTACCACAATGGTGATCTGCCTGAGTGAGAAATATCCTAGGGACAAAAGGTGGTAAACTCGAGTAATAACAAGGAGGGAGGGATGACCAATTAAGAGAATGACTGCGGCTTACAGTCACCACGTAATCCAAAGTTATCCAACACTCACCATATGCTACTCTCGGAATGCGCAATACACACAGCACCATATGAATATGAAAAGTAATGAAAATATTGAAAAGCAACTGCAGTAAAGCCAAGTACACTTACCACAAATTGATGTTCTAGTACTAGTACCTGAAGGGTGAAGCTCATAGGACAGGCCCCCATGAAATGTGACGGGAAAATGTAGGAGTGTGGATGTTCGGCAGTCTTTCTAATGGCTGGTGTCAATGCCTGTCACATTTACAAAAAAAAAGAGACTGCTTGGCTGTTGTCTGTGGTAAAAGTAAGGGAAGACACGCAAAACACAAAGTACGAACAAGGAAACTTTAATTAATATAGAAAACAAAGCAAAAATAAAGACAATCCCTTGGCTATGTACAGTGCAAACAAGTCAAAAAATATAACATAAAAATGACTAAGTGAATAATTACTCTAACAATAATATAAAGGCAAAAATGACAAATTAGGTGCTGAGAATATGAGCGCTAGCTAAGAATCTCCACCGATAAACAGGATGTATATCAGGTAGTTGTTCACAGCTGGGAGCACGAGGATATTCTGAAGATGATGGCTGGAGCAGGCCCAAACATCGACTCAGGTAGATGGCGTTGAGGTGCAGTGTGCAGTCGGCGAGTCACCAATCAGGAGCAGGCAGGCTGAGAATGGGTGGTTTGCTGGTTGAAGACGGGTGGCGAGCCGGCGTGGAGGGAGTGAAGGGGGGTTCAGGGTACGTTTTGCCTCCTGGTCAAAACGTTTTTTGCTACTGGTTGACGTATCTTGAATGTAGCATTTATTCTTGTAGATGTATAAGTAACTTTATGTAGGGAAGAGCAGGCTCAATCTCTCTTGAAAGACATTATCGTCACAATATATAAATTATATATACTAGCAGTACCGGCCACACGTTGCTGTGGCTCAGTAACGCATGGTGCGTTGCTGAGCCACAGCAACCTTCCGTGTCCAC
>WNGS01025208.1:0-12792 GCA_020271785.1 Procambarus virginalis | reverse complement strand
GTCGCTGAGGAAGGACTTGCTTAGCTAACACACCAGTGTAGTAAGCAGCTCATTCCTCACTTTGGGACCATGTACGAACAATTGACTAGGCGCGAGCAAACGCCGAGACCCCAATGAAATTGAAATCCCCTCCACTTGGGTCGTTGACCTTCGCACTCGCCGAAGCGAATCTAACGAGTAGGTCCTGGGCTCTCACACAATAATTTATTGTTGTGTAGTGCCGTATATTTGATCCAAAGCTCAGAATAAGTTCTCACTTTGAATAGTCGAGTGTGAAGAACATTTGCATAACAATAATAATGTGTGGGGGTGTAACGAAAAGACAGTGTTAAACATAACAACTTAGTTTATTCAATAAAGTAACTACTAGAAAAAAGCAAAAAAAAAAGAAACAAAAAGAATCAATGACGTTACTCGAAATCCTTCCTGTGACACTATCAATGACAGCTAGACACCAGCCCTCGGACTGTATAATGAACCAACTCGAACATAAGCGTGACCACAGAGGAATCAACAAGCAAGCAAGAACTAACAGATTTATAATCACAATTACAACAAATGACACAGTGGGTTCTGAAACACGTCTCCAGTAACCTCCTAACTGTTCTACGCCTCAGTGCAGTCTACACCTGCAATAGCGGTTGCAATGCAATCAAATCAGTAGTCTTTCAATGACATCAATACTAATGGTTCACTGGCAACTCCAGCACCCTTCCTCAAATTAATCTTTACGTTAACACTTCGTCCCACGGACGATCAACAATCAATACAATTGATTTACGTTAATAACAAACATTTACGTTAATACAAAACCTTCTCTTACAACTGTCACTAGTAATGCGGGAATTACACAACACTCTACCCGTCGAGCATTCAGTGAGAAAATCCCATTAATCCCTGTACTACAAGACAGCTGATTAATCTCTTTACTAGTTACGTTAATTTACGTTAATCGGTTACTAATCACTCAGCGATGGTAAACTCTGATTTACAATGTCCAAAGTGCTAAGAGAACGGTAATCACTCGTGACTACCTTTAGAGTAATTAATTACTATCCTCAAGATCAATAATTAAACAGTTAAATACGCAACCTTTCACACTGGCTCAGCAATTTACATTAAGGTATGAACTCCGTCTGAGCCTTCCATACTCAGACCAATTCAGGTGGCTAATAACAGTAATTAGGCACCACGTTTACGTTATTCTAAAATGACGTTACTCCTCCCCCGAGTCAATCAAGTGCCGGTACTTCCGGACATAAAAAACGACGTTACGTTAATGGAACAATGGGGCCTTCGTGTGAGTCGATCAAACAAGGATCGTGATTAATTACTTTAACTTCCTGAAACACGTCAATTACCCGGCCCACTGACCGTTAATTATGACAGACAATACTCTAATTCTTATCTGGCTGGTAGCTAGGCTCCTTGAGACTACCGTACCTGCTTGCAGGAAAGTAAATTAACCCAAACGTATTCTACGTTACTCAAATTGTCAAAGAACAAATTCTCTTAAAGCAATGGGCGTTCCCTTGGTTACGTTATATTAATTGCCTCGCAATCACCTCACTGAATACTGGACTTCGATGTCCTACCAGATAAACAGGAGAATATATGTATACCCAAGTACTCGTCTACAGCCAAGTTCACCCACGACAATGACAAATCACACTAACAAATCACAGTGATTTACGTTACAATCCGGTTGCAATGACAATACTGCAGAACCTAGTAAAATACCATACAGGACATGAACCCTCTAGAACACTGCCCCCACAATAACTTCACTGAACTGCAGTCACCCACGGTGATTGCTCAACTCTAGCAACAATCACTAACAATGACAACCCCTTTGCAACAACACACACGGCAAATACTCTAATTTCCAAGTATTAGAATACTGCTCAACACTTACTTACTTATTTACTGTTGCAAATGACCCCAGTGCTCTCAATAACCCCTAGAACAGAGGTCCCAAATTTGCAATCACCACACAGTAAATAACACAATAACACTGGGCACCGTGACACTACGATTATTATATATATATATATATATATATATAATATATATATATATATATATTATATATATATATATATATATATATATATATATATATATATATAAAAATCACACTTGTCACGGCCCTGGGAACAATACAAGAAATTAAAACCACACTGTGGTACACTCCACAATAATCATTGCCAGGAATCACTGACGTTACCACATACCTGAGCGCTCAGTGTTGAAATTCCACACCTGCAAGACAACACATGGAAATGATATCACTCCGTCCCACGGACGATCAAGAATGAATTACCACAATGGAATAATATAATATTACATGGACATCCTCTCAGTCCTTGGCTAATCTAAGTATACTCTGTTCCCGTGTGTACCCACACACACACACACACACTGTACGTCTGTGCTCACAAGACGTAAGTCCCTCAGGACTGACAGATGACAACAAGGGGGTGATTATCTCCTCGTCCACACTTCACTTCACCTCACAGGTGTTGCGTGACAATGCGACGGAACACTTGACCTCGAATTCAAGCTTTAGAGACTACTAATCACCAGAAATACACACATAGGTACTTACATTCATACTGCCGGCTTACACACACCATTCCCATACATCAGGCACCCCGCTATGGGTGGCTGGATCACAGTGGTGGTAGGCGGGCTGGTTGGTACCACAGCGGTATCGTTCGTACAATTGGCGCGCACCGAACCCTCCCACAACACGGCTTGTTTCGTACCCTCGACCACCGGTGAAGTGAACCGTTCGTACCCAGGTGACGCGCACAACGATTTCGTCTTAAACAAACATGGGAAATCTGCCTTAAAGCACTAACACTTATTTCCCCGTTCCTATCGACTGCTACCGAGCACTAGCAAGTCTAATCATCACTGGTATGGGATCTACGAGTATGTTACTGTTCGTATGCACATTACCCGACGATCCCAGACCGATCACAAGATCTTCTCCATCCACTCGCTGCTCACAATGTCTGTTCCCCTCCAAGCGACGACTTCGGCCGGATTCTGTGACGACCGCTGTCGTAGATGAAGCAGGAAGTGCAGCAGCTGAGTAGTTAAACCACCACGACGCACTATACTCAATTTGGCCGAATTGAGTACAGGGAGCGTCCTGACAGGGTGGTGGTTATGTCCAGAATGACGCCTCACACCGTCGATTCCCGCGTCTTCCTCGAAATAACCAATGAGAGGAAGGCATAGTGCTGCCTACCCCTCTCATCCAATCAGCGACGGTGTAGCATAGCCCCTAGGGCAACTCCAAGATGGCCGACCAACATGGCAGCTCAAGATGTTTACTAAGATGGCGTCTGTTTCCATGACGACAACGCAAGTGGCTAGCGCGCACGGGAGGCCCACAGCTACCCACGCCAGCGGCCTAACTGTTCCCACGCAAAGTTGAGTCTAGCTCCAAGCCATTACATTGAGAGTTGCTATCGGCTCTATCTCTGTCCACAGACATGCTACCACGGCCACGGTAACATTTCTGGACTGCTGGTGACTGGGGCTCTCCCATGAGCTCAAACACTAGATGTTTCGGTTGCTGGTTACCAGAGTTAAGTCCGCACACTTAACACACTTAACAAGTGTACTGGCCTCCCACAGGCATAAGAGCACTATTGTAAGTGAGCTGGTGAACCATCCCCTCACACCGTACTCTACCCACTTACAGCATGACCAGTGCTCGTACTCTACCCACTTACCCCCTCCGTGGTGCCTCCTTGCCGTGGTGAGGGGCTCACGTACACCTCCCTGGGACCGGTGTGGGTTGCCTGTGCCCCCTCTCCTGCCCCCTCTTTGGGTGGTGTACGTGCTGAAGGGCACCATTTAGGGGCCTTGTGAGCCATCGGACCACCCGCTGGAGGGGTCGCCTGTGAGAGGCCGCCCTGAGTGGATGGTTGGGTGTCCAGGCTAGGGCGATAGGGGGACTGGGGTCTTAGCACCTGTGTGGGAGAATGCACGAAGTATTAGGACTCCCCTGTTGAAAAGGGGGAGCACCGCTGGGGACGACACACCCTTCCTGCACTGGCCCGCGCTCGGCCTCCCTGGCTGCCCTGGTAGGTGGTATCCCTTGGTTCCGGGTCCCATCCCTTTTATTAGTTTGCTATATGGATGACGACTTGACTACTTCTAACCAGGCTCATGGGGTGGGCGACCAGGCCCCTGAGTCGGACCGTCCTGGAAGACCGGGATCTGTAGCCTCCACTACAGAGCCCGGTTTAGGCCCAGACCGGACTCTTCCTCCCTGCTCCCCTCCCTCCTCTGTGGTTGGGTCGAGCTCCAAGCCTGCTGTGGTGACCGTCTCGTCCCCTTGCACGGCTCCATCTCTTCTTGCGACTACTGCGCCTTTCGACCCGTCTCTCTCTACGGGTTCTCATCGCCGTCCCCGCCACGGCCGCTCTCGTATGCTTCCTTCCCATCCTACTTCGTTCCATGCTTTGTTTGGTCCTGCTACATGGACTAAGTATTTTGACCTCCAACCCTTGGACTCAACTCCTCCTGACGATTTTTCCCTTCATAGGCATCTTGTCGATTCCGTGGATGCCTCTGTCACCTTCAACCCCACTCGTCTTGGTACCCGTGTCGTTGCTGCTCCTTCTCAGGATGCGGCCACTCGCTTGGCCGCCTTATCCTGCCTTGGTGAAACCCCTGTTCGGGTCTCGAAGAACGCCCGGTTGAATGCCAGTGTGGGCACTGTTCTCCTCCCGCACCATGTTGCGACCGGTGTTAGGGATCTTAGGGACTGCCACGAGGATATCAAACATGTCCTCGAGGCCCAAGGTCATTCTGTCCTCCAAGTGGATACATTTACTCGTCCCCCTCGTGGTCATCGCCGTCTGCCTCTTCGGGTTGTGAAGGTTACCTTTGATGGTAGGACCCTTCCATCCTCTGTTATTCTCGCTGGTGCCAGGTGCTCCGTTCAGGAGTATATTCCATCTCCTCGGCTCTGCGGTAAGTGCTGGAAGTTTGGGCATGGTACCCTCAGGTGCTCTAGTCCTGTCTCTCTCTGTCCCCTGTGTGGAAGCGAGGGTCACTCTAAGTTGGAGTGCACTTCTCCCCAGGCCCGCTGCCTCAATTGCGGTGAGGCCCACCCTACCTTCTCCCGTGCGTGTGTTCATTACAAACTTGAGGCGGCTGTCCTCAACTTGAAGCACCGGGACCGTTTGTCTTTTCCTGAGGCTCGGCGCCAAGTTCATCGTCTCCCCTCTTTCGCTGGTGTCTCCTATGCTCGAGTGGTGCGCTCTTCCCCTCCTCGTCCTTCCCGCCTTCCTCAGTCTCACAACCGTTTCCGAGCCTTAGACCCAGACACGCCCACCACCGCCTCCCCTGTTTCCCTCAGTTCTGTCCCGAAGGGTCCCCCTCCTGGTTCTCTGTCTAGGGCTCCCCTTCATTCTACCCAGTCTGTCACATATCCTGTGTCTTCTATTTCCTCTCCTTCTAGTCCTTCTCCTCCGTCTCTTGGCTCTCCACGCCGCCTGACTGTGCGGGCCGACGTCCATCGCTCTCCTGATGGTTGTGTTGTTCGCTCTCGCTCTTCTTCTCCTATCGAGACTCTGGAGTCTGTTGCCCAGTACGTTGCTGCTGGGACGCCTGTTTCTTTGAGTCAGAAGCGGAAACCTGGCTCCTCTCCTTCCTCCTCCCCTGTCGGTAAGAAAGCTTCGCTTTCTTCTTCGCCCCCTATCTCTGCTTCTATCGTTCCTTCCCCTCCCGCTTCGGTGGTGGTGCCCCCTGTTCCTACTGTGGGGGTTTCTTTAGCCCCCAGTTCCATCTCGGTTACTGCCCTTGCTGAGGTGCGCTCCCCTCTTTCTGCTCCCCCTCCTCCCCTTCCTTCTCCTCCAGGCCCTGCTCGTCCACCTCTGGTCCGTCCTTCCGCTTCTTGCCCTCCTTCTTTACTCAGTTTACCCATGCCCCCTAATCCTGACTTTGCTGACCCTGATCCTGACTCTGTGCTTTTTTAGCGTGCTGTGTTCCTTCTTCACCTTTGTTTCTTTGCTCTCTGTTGCTCTCCTCTCTCTCTTTAGTGATGTCTTTTCTTCAGTGGAACATCCGTGGATTTTACGCCAATTTCCTTGACCTTCAACTTCTCATCTCACAGTTTTCGCCCCTTTGTGTCTGTCTCCAGGAGCCGATGCTTGGTTCTCGTTCTGGTCGCTTCCGTGGCTATTCTTTTCTCTCCCCTCCCCCACGCTGGGGTCCATAATTCTTCTGCTCTCTTGATTCGTTCCGATGTTCCCTTTGTCCCCTTACTTTTTTCCTCGCCTCTCCACTGTTCTGCCGCCCGTGTCTTTGTGCGTAGATGGTACACGGTTTGTTCCATTTATCTTCCCCCCACTGTCCCACTTTCTCTTCCCGATCTTAAACACCTCCTAGACTCCTTGCCGGAGCCTGTGCTCCTGCTGGGTGATTTCAATTGTCGTCATGCCCTTTGGGGTGATGTGCTGACAAACACCCGGGGTCGCCTACTTGAACCTTTCATCCTCTCTTCTTCCCTGTCCCTTCTTAATTCTGGTGAGCCCACTCATTTGGACTCTCGGACTCGCTCCCTTTCTTGTCTCGATCTTTCTCTGTGCTCGTCATCCCTTTCCTTAGATTTCGGGTGGCGAGTCCTTGATGACCTCCATGGCAGTGACCATTTTCCTATCCTTGTCACTTTTTTCTCCTTTCGCCCTCCTCTCTCCTTCCCTCGGTGGCGGTTTGCCGAGGCTGACTGGCGCCTTTTTACTCTCCGTGCTACTATTTCCGACCTCTCCGTTTTACCTCTCCCTCGCGCCCTCCTTCTTTTTCATGACACTATCTTTGACGCTGCCCTGCACTCTATTCCTCGCTCTTCCTCTCGGGGAACGCGAAAGTGCGTTCCCTGGTGGAATTTGGACTGTGCTCGGGCTGTCCGCTGTAAGCGTGCAGCCTGGAAGAGACATCGCCGCCGGCAGACGGTTGAGTCTTTTCTTTTGTTTCGGAAGGCGAGTGCGGTGGCCCGTAGGACCATCCGTGCGGCTAAACGTGCTTGCTGGGCGACTTATGTCTCTACCGTTACTTCCGAAACTCCTCTTCCGCTGGTCTGGAAGCGTATCCGCAAGATTGCGGGTAAGTTCGTTCCCGATGTCTCCCCGGTCCTTCGCCTCCATGGTGCTCTTGTGGCGGACCCGTTGCAGGTTGCGACCGAACTGGGTTCCCATTTCTCCTCTGTTAGTTCTGGTTCTCATCTCCCCCAATCCTTCCTTCTTCGTAAGCCTCTCCTTGAGTCTCGTCCTTTAAATTTCTGTACTTTTCTCCACCTTCCCTATAATGATCCCTTCTCTCTCTCTGAACTTCAATCTGCCCTAGCCCTTTGTGGTTCTACGGCAGCGGGCTCTGATGGCATTCATTATGAAATGCTCCGCCATCTCCCTCCGTGCACGTCTCAGTATTTACTGAGTCTGTACAATCGGGTCTGGGAGTCGTCGTCAGTCCCTGAAGACTGGCTCGATGCTGTTGTCCTCCCTGTTCGGAAACCAGGGTCTCTCGGGTCATCCCCCAAGGACTTCCGCCCTATTGCCCTCACGAGTTGTGTCTGCAAGCTCTTTGAACGTATGGTTAACGTTCGTTTGATGTGGTTCTTAGAACACTATAACCACCTCTCTCCTTCTCAATTTGGTTTTCGCAAGTGCCGCAGCACAACGGATGTCCTGGTAAACTTGGAGGTCTATATTCGTACTGCTTTTGCTGCGAAGACTTCCGTTGTTGCCGTCCTTTTTGACCTAGAAAAGGCTTACGACACTACCTGGCGGTATCATATTCTGTCTCAACTTCATTCTTTTGGCCTTCGTGGGAACCTCCCTCTCTTCCTCCAGAGCTTCCTCTCTCGTCGTTCCTTTCGTGTGCGGCTTGGTACTGCTCTCTCTGCCCCTTTTCGGCAGTATGAGGGTGTACCCCAGGGTAGTGTTCTGAGCACTACTCTTTTTCTAGTTGCCCTCAACGGTCTTCTTTCTTCTCTTCCTTCTCGTGTCTTCTCTGCTCTGTATGTTGATGATCTTACCCTTTGCTGTCAGGGTGATGATTCACCTCTCCTTCAACGGCGGCTTCAACTTGCGATTGATGCCGTGTCGTCGTGGGCCACCGATCATGGCTTCAAGTTCTCTGCATCTAAGACTTGTGCTATGACCTTTACTCGGAAGCATGTTGTTCTTCGTCCCTCTTTGTCGCTTTATGGTCATCCCATTGTGTACAGGGATTCCGCAAAGCTCTTGGGGTTAGTCTTTGACACTCGTTTGTCTTGGTCAGCCCATATCTCTTGCCTCCGAGTTGAGTGCTCTAAGGCCCTTAACCTCCTTAAGGTTTTGTCCCATACTTCTTGGGGAGCGGATAGACGCACGCTCCTATATTTGCACTCCTCTCTCGTCCTGTCTAAACTCGATTATGGTTGCCCTGCTTACTCTTCTGCTTCTCCTTCTACTCTTCGCCGTCTTGATGCTTTGCACCATACTGGGTTGCGTCTCAGCTCTGGTGCCTTTCGTTCGACTCCCGCCCTCAGTTTGTATGTTGACACTGGCTTTCTCTCTCTCCAGGACCGCCGTGACCGCTACTGTCTTCGCTATCTTGCGCGGTCCTTACAGCATCCTTCCTCTCGCCTCTGTCGTGCTTTGACTTTTCCTCCTCCTGTAGCTCCTGTTCCTCTTCATTGTCTCCCACTTTCTGTCCGGTTATCTCGCTTGCAGGATTCTCTTTCTGTTCATCTTTCTAATGTTTCTCCTCGTATTGTTCCTTCCTTGCCTCCGTGGAGAGTCCCCCTTCCCAAGTTTTGTACGTCCTTGACTTGTATTACTAAAGCCTTTACCCCTCCTACAGTTCTGAAAAGCCTCTTCCTTGAGCACTTTTCTTCGCACTCCCGCTCTATTTCCATCTTTACCGATGGGTCTAAGTCTGCGGACGGTGTGGGCTACTCTGTTGTTTTTCCTGACCGTACTTATATGTGTCGCCTCCCTTCGGAGGCTAGCGTCTTTACGGCGGAACTTTATGCTATTCTCTATGCTCTCCGTCTCTTGCTTTCTCATTCTCATTCCTCCTTTGTGGTTGTCGTTGACTCTCGTAGTGCCCTAATGGCTCTTGGGTCCTTTAATCCTGTCCACCCAGTGGTCATCGAGATTCAGCAATGGCTGTTTCTTATTTCTAGTAAGTTTAAATCGGTAGAGTTTTGCTGGGTTCCCAGCCATATTGGTGTTTCTTTGAATGAGCGTGCGGATGCTGCCGCTAAGGAAGCCATCCGTTCTTGTCCCATCTCCCGTAAGGGTCTTCCTTATTCTGACTTTTATCCGGTTATTCATTCCTCTATCCTTGCCCGTTGGCAGAGTTGTTGGTCCTCTGTGGTTAGTAACAAACTGCGTACTCTCAAACGTAGTGTGTCCCCGTGGCCTTCCTCCTACCACCGTAACCGGCGGTGGGAAACTGCTTTAGCACGGCTGCGGGTTGGCCATACTCGCTTAACCCACGGTCACTTAATGGAGCGCCGCCCTGCTCCTTGTTGTCCGAATTGCGTTGTCCCTCTTACGGTTATGCATATCCTTGTTGAATGTCCTGCCTTCCAGGACGAGCGTGTGTCTTGCTTTCCGACCGTCCCTCGCGGTCACTTGTCCCTCGATAGAATTCTAGGTGAATCAGATACTTTTGATATCGTTCGCCTTATGCGTTTTTGTTCTCGTATTGGCTTTCTTGGTAATATTTAGCGCCCTCTGATTATTTCGCACTTTGATGGTGCTACATAGCCTTCCCGGTTTGGTGCCTTCTTTTGATAATTACCTTACCTTACCACTTACAGCATGACCAGTGCCCGTACTCTACCCACTTACAGCATGACCAGTGCCCGTACTCTACCACTTACAGAATGACCAGTGCCCGTACTCAACCACTTACGCATGACCAGTGCCGTACTCAACCCACTTACTGCATGACCAGTGCCCGTACTCAACCCACTTACAGCATGACCAGTGCCCGTACTCTACCCACTTACAACATGACCAGTGCCCGTACTGTACTCACTTACAGCATGACCAGTGCCCGTACTGTACTCACTTACAGCATGACCAGTGCCCGTACTGTACTCACTTACAGCATGACCAGTGCCCGTACTGTACCCACTTACAGCATGACCAGTGCCCGTACTCTACCCACTTACAGCACGACCAGTGCTTGAACTCTATTCACTTACAGCATGACCAGAGATGTACGGATGACAGTCCAGCGTCCTCTTGTTTTCGGAAAAGAGGACGCTGGACTGTCGGGTTTCCAGTTAAATTAGTGAAGAGGACGGTGGATTTTTTTTTTTATTAATTCCTTAGGTACATCTGCATTAGTGCAGCTACCCTAGACTATATGAAGTGGAGTACAGTGTGTCAAAAAAGCTAACTAGTTGATGCTAGAAATCCCCATCACACAGGATGGTTAGTCATACAGAGGCATGTGATAAGCAGTCTGCACTGGCAGATTCCGGATGCATTTTGAGGATATCATCAACACAAGATTGAATAAGGTAGCAGTGGTAATAAAGGTCCCCATCTCGCAGGATGGTTAGTCATACAGGGCCATATGTTTAGTAGCCTGCACTGGCAAATTTTGGGTACACTGTGAGGATATCTTCAAGAATACGAGAGTGAATAAAGTAATTGCAAAGCTCCAGGTACCTCATGCCAACTGGTCTGAAAGGTCTAATAACTGGGCATTCAGTGATGTAGTGCGGGAGATCGTGCCGCAGTTCCTGCTCACAGAGTTTGCAACTGGAGTGCTCAGGATTGGGAGATCCGTCACCTGCAGCCACCTGCCACAGGTAACGGTAACCCAACCTGATCCTTGCAACCACTGTGTCGCACAGTCTAGTGGACGTTTTGTGCTGCCCATAGATGTAGGTTTCAGATCTGAACAAATCATAGCTTTTTATACTAGTACTTTCAGGTCGTTGGGAGTCAGTAAGTTCTTTCCTATCAGATCTGAATGTTTGGATCAATACAGTTTTGACAGCAGAGATGAGGATACCTAGATCTAAGTCAACTTCAAACTTGTTTACACGCTAATTTGGCTGCAATGTCTGTTCATTATGATGGGTTATATTTATGTGTGAAGGTATCCATACAAAGGAAATTCGAGACCCTTTACTCTGTGCATCAATTAGGTCTTTTATAATTGGGAGTATGAGGTTCTTGCTATCGATCTTCCAGGAGAAGTTTTCGATTGCTTGAAGAGCAGACTTTGAATCACAGAATATTATTCCTCCTCCAATGTTTTTAATGTACTGGTAGCTAAGTGTAATGCTGCTAGTTCTGCTTGTGTGGAGGTCAGCCAGTTGTTTAACCTGACACTGACAGTCTTTGTGCAAAATTATTTCTATAAAACCTACATGCTGCTGCAGTCCGTCCAGTAGAGGATTGGACTGAGCCGTCGGTGTGTAGACACAGTGCTCGTGAGATCTTAAACCCTCGATGGAGGAGGCAATTGTTTCAAGAGTGACAGCTTTGAGAAGAGCAAGGTTCTCATTATCTTTCTTGGTGACAGGTGTGTATGATACTTGAATGGTGGGGTACAGATAAAGAGGAATATCAGAGATAGGTAGATTGCACTTAAAAGGGATGTTAAGTATGAGGAGATTGTAAGCATTGTTCCTCAGCCATTTATCATAAAAGGAGTGAGTTGGTATATCGGCACGGTCAATAGGGTGTTAACAGCACTAAATAATTTGTCTCTGAGCAATGCAGGAGATGTAGGGTCTCTCATGACTTTAAGGCAAAAGGTGGTGTTGACTTGCATTATTCTCTCTTGTATGGTTGGAAGCTTCAGTTCTTCCCGCATGTTGATGATTCTTGTGCATCTGGGGCACCAAGAATTATCCCATGGCCTCATTCTGTACTACAAGTTTCTCCAACACAGAGGAGGGAAATTAATTAGGTGCAGAGCATTATAATCACGAGAGATCTAACAAACATCATATAGAATAGTCTAGCATATTTAATATTGATACCAATATTCCTACCAGTAAGTGTTTTCAATGGTTTTAGTCTTTCTTTTAACCTACAGAGTAGATCATTTACAATGTCACTGTTAATACCAACTCCAAGGTATTTGTGCTGCCTACACGTTTCAATGTTCTGGTTGTTGCCTTGAAGTTATAGGGACACGAGTATTCTCTCGGGATGGAGAACTCTGGATTTAGTTATAGAGATAACAAGACCACATTCAATGCTTTTAGCAGCGAATGAATCAAGTAGAGCTTGCAGTCTAGTTTGGGAATTTGTAACAATGCATATATCATCGGCATAATAATGACGGCTTCATCAGGTAGTGTGGGAATATCAATTGTTAATTTATGCATCAGAACATTGAACAGTGTAGGACTTAGCACTCCACCCTGGGGTGTACCCAACTCAAAGCGTGCACAAAGTTTACTTTTGACCCCCTTGAAAAGGACTGAGGCGGTTCTGTTACTCAGGTAACCCCCTGAGCCATGTCAACAGTCTTCCCTTAACTCCAAAAGAGGCTAGCTGTTCTAGGATTATTTCTCTGTTTGCTGTATCAAAGCAGTTTGGAGATCAATAAATGCCGCCTGAGAGTTTGGTCCCCTCTGATAAAATACTCAGCAAAGCAAGTTGTGTGCTTCTTCCAGGAGGAAACCATACAGGTTAGGGGCAAGGTGGGGCTTGATTTGAAACCTAGTCTGTCGAGAATAATTTCTCAAGAACTTTACACATGCACGACGTCAGAGAGATGGGTCTAAATTTTGTGATA